>VZTO01023163.1:0-28683 GCA_013400615.1 Syrrhaptes paradoxus | reverse complement strand
TCATCAGGTGGGGAGGGGCAGAATCACTGTGTATCACATTGCATATTTGTATATAGTATTACTTCCAATATTATTGTAGTTTAGTTATTAAATTGTCTTTATCTCAACCCACAAGTCCTCTTTGCCATTTACCTCTTTAATTCTCTCCCCTATCATTGGGTGGGGGCAGGGACTGTGTGAGCGGTTGTGTGTGGTTTGGCCCCAGCCAAGGGCCAACCCGCCACAGCATTGAAGTTCTGAAGTAAGATTCACTATGTCAGGAGGAAAGACTATCTGCTGAGGAAAAGCAGATATATGGATGCACTATGCCAGCTTCAGTGATTGTGCAATGCAGTCACCAAGCTGATATAACCATAATCCAGTCTTGAATGCAGAGAGCTTGGGGCAGCCAGAGAGCCTGCCAGAGCATGGTCAGATCTAACAAAACAGAGCAATCTGGCCTTGGGGCTGGCTGTGCTGGACACATTGTGTGCAACTGCTGCAGATCTTTTCCTTCCTTTTTAGAGATTTCATTAGTGAAAACTTCATCAGAAATAAATACACAGACCCCATATCCAGCAAGAGGATACCTGGAATAGCAGAGATTTTGTTTTGGGAGAGAAGGGTGCAAAAGAAGAGCACATTAAAACACTGATATTTTTTTTTCCCTTGGTGTGGAGATTTAGTCACTAAGCTGAAGTGTCTATTGATGAATAGCTTGCCTCCTCGTCGCTTTTCTTCCCACTTTTATCAGTTTGAATACACAGTCTAAAATTCATTATACAACATGTATCCAAAATTACTTCCAAAATCTATTATTACTGAGATGTTGCCAGTTTGAATAACCCTGTTTAATTAAAGACATATTTCCTCAAGGAAAAGAAAAGTAATCTTAATGCATGGAGAGAAACTAATCGACAGTGAGTTTGATAATGCATTAAAAAAATCAAAAGTTTTGAACTACTAAATAGAAATGGTGGTAAAGAGAGAATAAGCTATTATTTAAAAACTTAGAATGATAATTGACCTATATGTAAGCAAAAATGGAAGATAAAAACAAGCATGAAATTAGGTAATATGTAAGTAGGTTTTCATTCTTTCTTTAAAGTATGGAACTAAAAAAGCTGTCAATTTTTACTTCTTGTTCAGCTATGAACAATCAATCAGCTATGGAGCAATCAATCTCATTTGTATGAGCGGTCTTGATTTACAGGTATACTCATACGAGATTTCTGTCATCATAAAAAATGTTTCAAATAAATTATTTCTGTATCTTTAGAATGAAACCTGGTCAAAATTGGCCTTCCTGTGTACATCACTATTGATGCAATATAATACAGGTTTTGTTTTGGTTTAGTGGAGTAGGGGGGATGGAGTGAAAGAGGTAAGGTTATGTCTCTGGAGCTGTTACAAGATTGTGTCATTGTCTATTTAAAGAGAATCCTGTGACTTGGTTCTCTACTAGATTTCAAATCATACTTTGAAGATTTAGTAATTAGGAAGTTAATAATTTAGAAGACATTCACCTGAAATTTGAGTTTTGTTTAATTTGTATCAGTGCAAAACCTAAGTAATTCAAGTTGCTTAAGACATTACTGTCTTTAATGCAGCAAATAATGTATAGGCAAACTAGAATTATCATCTGCTTTTTTGTTGTTTTTTTTTTTTGTTTAGTTGCTTGGTTTTTTTGAACCATAAGCACAGCTGACATTGTTACTTCAGCTGCTATTAATTTTGCAAAAAACAAGGAAAAGCACTGTAGTAAGAAACTGAATAAGGAAATATCTGAGATTATATAGGCAGAAAAAAATATTCAAAGTTTAGAGGAGAAGGAAGTGAACTGAGTTAACACAGTTTTACTGTAGTTTATACCACCAAAACCAAATTATTTTGTACTGAAGACTAAGTGAGTTTTCAGTATAAATAATGATCAGGTCATTAAGAAAAGGGTACAAAAATACTAAATAATAATATCAAACATTGGGGATAAGCAAAGCAATTTATATACCAATCTCTCATATATATATATATATGTTACTTGGGAAGTCAGCAAGTTCAATAGCCACAGGTTCATGTTTATTATTACCATCCAAAAATCTCACTAAGTGGGATAAAATAGAAGGATACATTTCCCCTATAACGTGTATTTTTACAAGGGTTATTGTATTACCAAAAAAAAAAAAAAATTGTTCTCATCACTTTAGTACTACTGGTTTCTTTGCCTTTTTTTCCCCCCAAGAAAGTTGAAGAGAAAAATAAACTTATTGAGCCATTCTAATGCATCTGATTCCTGTGAAAGCACATATCATCCTAGCATTGAGTTCCACAAAGAAAACTCTCTGCAGCTAGCCAGCTAAAGTACAAAAGTTAAACATGTATAAGATTCACTGAAATATTTCTGTATGTCTCAGTAAACAGTTAAAACATACATATTCCATACTATGATTAACTGCAGCAGAAGAATTCATGTTGTATTTCCAAGAGTCGCTCACATAAGTAATATCAGAGAAATGCACGCATAAGGGAAGCTCACATCACATGTTTGTGCATGATGATATCTGGTCTTGTGTTCCTTATTACTCACATGTCAACATTCATAAATGCTGAATAAGATGATTAATGATGTTTATGCTCTTAGTTTATAGTGTGTGCCTAGAATAGAACTATCAAAAGAAATTCATTCATTTTGTGAATTTCTAGGATATTCTGATGCTGTAACGCCTTGAAATTCATAGCATTTCTTATTTTAAAAGTCTGTCTGTAGAATATCTGCTCCACATAAGTGCTATCTAATCAGAAGTTGAAGGATACATTTCACATAACTGAACTACCACAAAATTTTAAAATGGAATCTTTTTCACAGATAAAGTTTAGTCAGTTTGCTTGAAAGAAAAGCGATCAGGCAGGTTTTTTTTTTTTTACAATGTGAATGTACAATGAAACTAGCAACCCTAAAGTTTTTTCTCTATGATTTTGGAGGTCAAAAATGAATTTTGTCACTTAGATTATTTTGTCAGCTATGAAGTATACAGGTTTTAAAGTCTGATAGCAAAACCCGTTAGAATTATGCTGAAGAAAGTTCTAGTTAGTTTTGTTAACAAAGCCTTTGAACTTATGAATAATTTATAAAATGCTAATATCAAATAATACAATACTACTAAAACTCTCAGAAAAGAGAAAACATGAATTTTGAAGTGATGTGGCTGATGTCTCTCTTCCTCTGCTGTCTGACCTGGGGAAAAGATAAAGGCACCTCAGTAATGGGACAGTGCAAATCAGAGCTGAATACAACTGCAAAAGGTGGCACAAAGATGGAATTGAATATGATGGTAGACTGGCACCTGGCACTGTAATGACACATTATTTAACTTTTTTTTTTTTTTTTTTTTGAGTTACTGAAGAGACATTTTTCAAATGCAACAGAAATACATCAGATCCTTATCAGGACATCTTCATTTTTAATCTCTGTGGGCGCAGCTCAGATAGACTTATTTAGAATAAATAGCACTTTATGGTCCAAAGAATCCTCCTTCTAAAATAACATTTGTACCAGGATTCAGTACTGCTCATCATAAATAGGGTAGTCCTTCACAAAAAAATAAAGTGAAATAAGAAACCAAAGGTGACCTTGTGGAAGATCTCTGTCTCTCCAAGGTAAACATAAGAATATAAATCTTTCCAATGGGACACCATATATGACTGTGTGACGGTGTGCTCCCTGCCCCCACGACTTTTATTTCCTATAACCCTGCTCAAGTGACCACCAGTGGCAGTCATAATGGGTGTGTCTGGTCATGATGGATGCATTTGGGATAACTACACAATAGCCAAGCGCTAATTTGAGCAAGGCATCCACCTAACCACAGTGTTGGTCAATGTCCAACTCAAGCCAAATTTGGAAGAAACTAACATCTGTAGTCAGTATGCAATACGACCATGGAGTCAACCATCTTACCCCAAAAGTAATGGACAACCCAGAGCCTGTTGAGTTCTTCTGCATGGCAGTGAGTTGCACATCAGGATTCCCCCTTAAGTAGTGATACCTCTTCTCAAAGCCGAGAGAATCCTTATTGTGTTAGGTACGCGGTAAGTGAATTGAGAATAAGTGTGCTGAAACTTCACAATCTTAGCTAAGTGATATAAAGTCCTGATTGCACATACATAATCCTTTAGACATAAACCCCTGACCAAGTCTGGATCCAGCCACACCTAGACTCATGTCTGGGAGGGAGTTTAGAATGCAAAGGCGTACTTTCTGAACCTCATGACTCAATGGGAGGGTCTCCCTCACCATTCTGTCTGATCCTGTCTTCTTTGCAGTCAATAATCAAGTGTACCTTGTCTTAGAATCTTGTTAAACCACTGTCACATTTACCATTGACCTTTGTTAACTCATTGGTTTATATCAATTAAGTACATTGCTACTTCTCTCTTGCGAGAGAAGCGCATCTCTCTCTCCACGACAGATTGTTATTTGTTGTTTGGTTTTTCTTCCTAAAAACAGTATTTGCATGCACATGGATGTTAGTGTTCTGAATGGAATTCTTTCTCTGGCAGTTTTGAAGGCCATCTTGTGGCCATGGCATTTCATTGGTGTGCCTCAAAACAGTTTGTTTTGACAGAGGAACAAATTCTGATCTCACAGCTGTATCAGTCAGTACTAACACCATGGAAGACATCAGCACAACTGGGTTCAAGCGAGGTAAGCCATCAAATGTTATAAAACAAACTCCTACCTATATTAAAACTGAAAATGGGATTTTAACAATAATAATAATAACAACAACAACCTTAGACACATAAGGAAGGCTCCAAAGCATAAGGGATTCCCACCGGTAAGCAAATGCTGGCTCCTTCGCAAGGCTAGGTGACAGTTCCAGCTCTTGTGCACCCAGTAAAGCAGCCCATCACTCAGCATTAATCAGGCATCGGGGTGCCTAAGGAGGTGGTTTTCAGTAAGAATAGTGAAGTCTATGATGAAATAGCCTTGTCATTTGCAACAGAATGCCATTGTTGCCTCAAGGAAGGTCCTGAAGTACTTTATCCAAATCCTCAAGGTATCTTTTCCTATATTCCATAAAAAGTTCCACAGAGGCACACAGGAATTTTTGGGTAAGGAGGGTGGGGCTGACAGTAAAAAAAAAAAAAAAAAAAATCGAGGTGAAAAGGAAAAAAATACTTTAAAAAGGACTGATATGGTACTAATAGATGCACACCAGAACATTTCTAAAACAAGAACGTGGTGTAATCATCCTTCTCCAGACTCCATGGCAAAAGATTTTCAAGGACTTTAAATGTACATCAAGATGATGGTTCTTTTACAATAGACACACAAATGCTTATTTGTAATGTCTGTAAGTACAATAATGTTTTTTACTGTACTGTGACAGAGCTATTTTTTTCTTTCCAGATTCTTAGTTATAATTCACATCAAAATGTTCATTTAATCTGACTATTTAGACTATTTTAAAAACATTTTTAGGTTCTAAATGGAATAGTATGTTGTTGAAAGCCCATGTTAAATAATCTTTAATGTCTCATTTTATTTTATAAAAACTGATCTTAACAGGGGAGAAACTTCAGCTTATTCATTGTGCTCATTTACTTTTTGGAAGCAACAGGTGTAGCTTTCTGATGATGAGCCTCTTAGTCACCAATTATTTTTCCATTGACTAAAGAAAATTATATTATGAAACTTAAAAATACCAAATATTTCTGAAATTATAATTCAATATTATACACGTTGGCCTAATTCCTTTAACTGTGAGTAAGAGTCTTCAGTGTTACAGGACAGTAGGAGAGTGACTAAGGGGTGATATCCTTATCTGATATTGCAATAAAAAGAATGAGGATATGCTATCAGCTGACTCTTTCAAAGTCAATTTAAAAATAATTTAACTACAGAAAACACAAATTATGTTTATCATTATAAAAATGCTAATGAAGAAATAATATATTTTCAGTCTTGGGACTGATGAAAACAGTACAGCTTAATACTTATGTCAGTCTTCCTCACAGCTTAACAAAGTATTAACTGGAGGCCTTACTTTGCAGTGACAACATATGGACATAAAAAAAGGCACTTACTACAATCCCAAATGTAAGTGGCTGGACAAGAGTATCTCTTCCAGCAAGGCTAGGTCTCACAAAAACCTGGTGAATCTGCTATGCCTGTACCCTCTAGTGCCTCTCTCCTGTTGCCAGAAGACTCTGGCTGTATTTTGTCTACATTTGCCTGGCAGCTCCGAGCCTGGCTTCTGCCACATCCTAAGAGAGATTCTATTTGTGTCCCCAAAAGTGAACCACAAACTTCACAAAGCAGCAGCCTCTCCACAGTGGAACAAATGAGAGGCGTCTGTGACGAAATCACATTGTGATACTTTTATAAATCCACTGAGATTGATTGAAAATGCATGCTGGGTGGAAGAAACAAGGGGAAAAAAAAGTTCATTGTCACCTGGAAGTGATTTACAAGACTGTGCTGCACTTGGTAACAAAATTAAGATTTCCCAAACATGTAAACACTTCTCTGTGAACTGCTGAAGTCATAGGTTCCATTTTTTCCATTTTCTTTTAGCATTCAGGAAAAAGAAAGCTGGTCATCATCATGTCACCACAGAACAGAAAGTACTTTGTCTTGGCCACTGACCTACTGAGCAGGTAACCCACACAGTGCTTTGAAATAGGGACTGTCCAGCATGCACAATACCTGATTAAACAGAAATCTTCCCCTTGTCACTCAAGTTCCAGTAGTTTGCAAAACAGATTTTTCTTACTAGGTACAGCTTATAGCACACCTGTATTTTACAGCAATATGAAATGCCCAAGCAAGATGGAAGATGCCAAAGGCAGAAAGCTGCTTGCTTATAACAATAACAAACACATTTCAGCATCAGAAGTAAAAGGCCAAGCTGCACAATTATAAACTATCAGTGATATTTGTAGATTTTTTTTTTGTTGGAATAATTTCATTGCAACTGCACTGAGAAAAATCACTTCCACAAACTTCAACTGTAATAGTGAATACTGTTGATAATAGTGAAACATATTTTTCAAGAGTTGGTTTAGAGCTAGCCCCTAATGTAGAAAACAGTGTTAAAGAGAGGANAAAAAAACTTTTGTCAATGTATGCAAAAGCCTTTGGGGCAGATACATCTGAAAACAGTTCTGCAACAGCTAATATGTGAAAGCTGTGACTGCGGTAGAGTTTTGAGTGTTACAGTCTTCAAACCAGGACACAAAGGCCCACAGTTTGCAACAATATAGGCACAGTTCTGGCAATCAAGGACAAGCATTAATTGTGAGCAAGTAAGAGAAAATAGTCCCTGTTCTTTCTCTAAAAGCAACACTGAAAAGCATACCCTGGCTACTTGGTACTTCAGAAAGCATCCTTACTGAACAACAGCTAACAGGTGCTTGGAGTCTTATGTATCCAGGTTTACTTAGCAAGTGTTGAACCTGTAAACCACTACCAAGTCTGCACATGGCACAGATGTTTTTCCTGTCTTGCTGTATTGGGTCTGGTTGGGATGGAATTAATTTTTTTTCGTAACAGCCTGTATGGTGCTGAGTTTTAGTTATTGCTGAACAGTGCTTGCACAGCCTCAAGAATTTCTCTGTTTCTCACCCTGCCCTGAATGAGTAGGCTGAGGGTGGGAAAGAAGTTGGGAGGGGATGCAGCTGGGNACAGAACAGAAAGTACTTTGTCTTGGCCACTGACCTACTGAGCAGGTAACCCACACAGTGCTTTGAAATAGGGACTGTCCAGCATGCACAATACCTGATTAAACAGAAATCTTCCCCTTGTCACTCAAGTTCCAGTAGTTTGCAAAACAGATTTTTCTTACTAGGTACAGCTTATAGCACACCTGTATTTTACAGCAATATGAAATGCCCAAGCAAGATGGAAGATGCCAAAGGCAGAAAGCTGCTTGCTTATAACAATAACAAACACATTTCAGCATCAGAAGTAAAAGGCCAAGCTGCACAATTATAAACTATCAGTGATATTTGTAGATTTTTTTTTTGTTGGAATAATTTCATTGCAACTGCACTGAGAAAAATCACTTCCACAAACTTCAACTGTAATAGTGAATACTGTTGTTAATAGTGAAACATATTTTTCAAGAGTTGGTTTAGAGCTAGCCCCTAATGTAGAAAACAGTGTTAAAGAGAGGAGGGCAGCTTTTTTAGAAGCTGAAGATGTTGTGGCTGTTTTCACTGAACACTGGTTTCTCTGCCTCCTTGCTGAATCCCAGCGTGAGAAACCATGCCTTTGTTATTCCCAATTTGCCTTGAAATTTCAATTTGTTTTCACTTGTTTTTATCATTTTCAGTTGTAAGGCTGAAAGAAAGTAGCTATATTCCAGTAAAACTGTCCAAACTCATTAAAAAAAAAAAAACAACAAAAAAACNGGCACAGATGTTTTTCCTGTCTTGCTGTATTGGGTCTGGTTGGGATGGAATTAATTTTTTTTCGTAACAGCCTTTATGGTGCTGAGTTTTAGTTATTGCTGAACAGTGCTTGCACAGCCTCAAGAATTTCTCTGTTTCTCACCCTGCCCTGAATGAGTAGGCTGAGGGTGGGAAAGAAGTTGGGAGGGGATGCAGCTGGGACAGCTGACCCCAACCGACCAAGGAGATATTCCATACCATATAACATCACACTCAGCAACAACACCTGGGGATGAGAGCAGGGAGAGTATTTCCAAAGTAGCTGTTGCTGTCAGTGAGTTTTGCTTGAGCAGCACTGTGATGAATTCTCTGGACAGGCACAAGCTGTGTCCAGTGTCCTGCTCCACTACGTATTTCCTTTTATGACTTCAAGCATGTCACATAAGGAAAGGTTTGACTTAAATGCACCAGAGACATGGAAAAGAAAAAATAAACCCCTAATTAATGTAGGTAGCCTGGCAAAAGCCTTGAACACACAGTAATTTCAGTTTTCATATAATTATTCTCATGGGATGAAGTTCCTCATCAAAAGGAACTTCTGTCATCACAAACAAGACACCTTTTCAGTGTTAATGGTGCCTTACTCTTCTTGGATAAATATATACTGCTCTACCATGATTGCTCTGTCCACACCCACATGGGAGGCATCCTAACAGCCTTCAAAGCATCCCATTTTTTTCCATGAGCAATTATATGTATTCTGGTTATCCCATCCACTCTTATGGCATCCTCACAAGTCTTTCCAGAGCTTACACCACACATAACCCCACATTTCCTCCCCTGAACTGCGATCCATAACTGCGTGGTAAGAAAGGGGCNAAAAAAAAAAAAAAAAAAAAAAAAAGAGCGAGTTGCAGTCCAGATCTCTGAGCTGACAGCATGCCACACGGGTGTCCACCTCTGCACCTGACAGGGCACAAGAGACAGCAGCCAGAACTTGAACTTGCAGCTCACAGGCAAGAAACGCCCTGGAAAGAGAGATTCTACCTCATGGATTACCCTCCTTAGCTAGGAGACAGGCTAATAAGAATTTCTTTGGAAAGGCTTTGGCTAAGGGCACTAATACAAGCCTCTTTTGATAATATTTTTACAGGCACTCCACCAAACAAATTAAACAGCTCAGAAAATCCCAATCAGTTTCACACAAACACTGAACTCAAGAAGAAGAGCGCACGGTCTACTTAGCTATTCCAAATTACTTCCTAAATCAAGATTAAGGGCTAAGGACTATTACAACAGAGGATAAACTACCCTCAAAGGAAAATCCCAAAGAAGGAGGAGGTCTATTCAAGCGTTCCATTAGGACTTGCAGGCCTGGTCTTAAGGTAGGGCTTTTAGATAAGCTGACTCTGGAAATGGTCCTACAGAGGTTTAGAATGGCCTGTTATTGGATGTGTATCTGTTCCAAAAACTATGGGCCATTCTTTCATTCACATCTACATCTTCTGAATCTAAATAATCTGATGCAGAACAGAGGCATCCCCAGATTCTTTCCAACCTCAAAGTCACTTTGTGTTCCAGACACACTTCTCCGTAACAACCTTGCACCAAGTCCAGTGCTACTATGGTCACACGAATCTGCAAGAAAATCTAAAGTATTTTCATGTTTAATACACTCTCCCCGAATACCAAGGCTAGGCTGCAGAAGCTGGTATGGGAACTTTGTACATTTCCCTCAAACGACCAAATGAGCCTGCGGCAAACTGTGATCAACCCCAACACAGATTACTACTACTCCCAGAGGACTGAGAGGTGTGGCAAGAAGATGTGACGGAGGGTACTTTGCAGTGCTGCTTTGTAGTGTTTGTTTTAACCTACTTGGGCTGCTCTCAATCAGGGTGGTCCTTGCAATTCTGGGTACAAATAATTCTCTGCATAAAAAAAATAAAATACATGTAGTAAACATGGTGGGAAAAAAAAAGGAAGACACAAACAGAATTCAGATGTTTCTAGGAAGATCTTGAATGACTATTACCAGAGTGTTTGGTGTCCTAGAAAGCAAGGAAAAGGAAGAGGGAAGTAGTCCTTCAGAAGCTGAGACTGTTTTCTCCCTGCTGTTTCTTGGTGTTTCTAGGCACCAGCAACATTCTTCTTGTTGAGATCAACTATTTTTACTCAGGGTGCTAAATTTGATAGCTCAAAGTAGAAGCCTCTGAGTGCAGTGTGAGTTTTTCAGTTATTTTAGCATCATAAACTGGTTGTTTTATGTCCTTGAGAGAAAGAATTAAATCAAGATAGCAAGGAGCCTTTATTAAAACTGTGTATTTTGTCCTCTGCAGTTATTTCCACTGGTATTTAATCTACTTTTTAATTCTATTTATACATGTAGTGATGTAACATTTATTAGAGAAAACACATTTTTTTCCTTTGTAATAGCTGGAAGTTCTTGTTTGTTTGTTTTTTAAATCAAAATAGGTTGCTATATAAAATCATTTCAGTAAAAAATTTAGTTACAAAGAACTTTACGGAGGACACTCCTGAGTAAATGAATATTCCTGTGGAACAGAAGGGTGGATTCCCCCTGTCATTGTGGGACACTGCAAACTCATGGTCTAGAAGAAAGGTAGGCAGAACAGGAAAGGCCAGTGAAAGCTGTAGATTGGTGGAAAATTCTCAAGAGAATTTACTGCTGATTTTTATCCTGAAAGTTACATTCTACTTTTTTTGGAACTTACCACTTAAAATTAAATCACCATGGACCATTTTGAACACTTGAGCACATATCAATTTGCTTCTAGCTTGTTGCTAGTGATTGGTTAAAACCGAACTGCTTTATGCTCATAGTTCTTGTTTTCAAAGGATGGGGTAAAGAGAGAATGGTAAATGGCAGGCAGTAACATGGAAACACTTGGTAAGAACCTCAGCTGCTTGGTTGAGTGTTCACCACAGAGCATGTGGGTACTCAACAGTAGTCTGGAAAGTCTTGCTAGCAGCTTAAAACTTTTTTTTTTTTTTTACATAATTTCTGGCAAAGGATGCAGAAGTTCCCCCTTGAATTCAGCATGCTGGATTATTCACAGAGGCACGTAGAAGAAAAGAGTTCATTAACTTATATGTTTTTTGGAGGAGTAAATAATTTTTTATGAGTGGGTTTTCTCTCCTGTGAATGAAAATAAAGGCAAGTGCCAGCTCCCATCACACCATTCTCATTGCTCACTCATCTACTGATTTTGCAAGGATGTATGGTTCAACTTCCTCTAAAGATCATTAGGTTTTGAGGGAAGGTTTAGTTGAATATTCACCCATTCTAGTGATGACTGCAAAACACACAAAGTTGCTTGTCTTGTAAGAACACTTTCTAGTGGCATTGTTGGGATTGATCACTTATTTCCACTGTTAAAATTTGCTATTTGAAGGTTAGCAAGAATTTCTTGCAGTAGAACAGTGATTTCTCTGATGGTCTTTATACTTCTAGATCCTTTATAATGTACCAGTATGTGTCATTTGGCAGTGACATCAGCGGATACAGGACTGATGGAGGAAGCAGTTCATTTTTAGCAAAACTGCTGATTTTCAGAGATTTTAATTTCTCTTTTCTTGGTCAGGAAATATTTAATGAAAGCAGGACAAGTAGCACTGAGGCATTTACTATCTAAAAATAAATAATTTTTGTCCTATTCTATAATTTTTGCTTACTTTGGATAGTTTTTTTCTTACTGATTTGATTCCGTAAACAAGAGAATTCCATAAGCAAGAAAGGAGACCAGAGGACAACGTGACTCCTTCCCTCTGAAGTCTCCATTTCTTTACTTGTTCTCTTTCACATCTACTTTGTTATCACGTTTAAAGGGGAGAGAGGCGGGAAACCAGTCTTTTCTGGGTTGATTACACAGCTCTTCAGATCTAAAAGACTCTATGTGCTGTTATAAGGACAAACAAATGTTGCAGAATGGAAGGACATTTAGTTCGAAATTGTGTGGGATAATCAAAGAGATTAAAAACCCCCAAACTATGGGACAATGAAAATAGGGGAGGGAGCAGTATTCCACTGATCCTATTTTCTTTAGACTACAGTTGCCTTATTTTATCAGTGCATTACTACAGCAACTAAGGTGACACAAACAGGGGGAAAAGGTAGCATTAGAAATAGAAAGCAAGGAAAACAATGGTACTTGGAAATTACTACTACCGCAAAAAGAAATACTGAAATAAGGCTTAACTGCTTATGAAAAAATTCAGAGAACACCTCCAACTGTGTTGCAAGGTAAGGGCAGTGTTATCAAAGAAATAGTGACCTTTTCCTATGTATTCTTTCATTCCCATTAACTTGTTTATATTTATTCAGTAGTTCCAGGTAGTAGGATCTGCTCAGGCACGAAACTGCAAAAAATTTTGGTGTTGCTGCTCCCCTTCCTTAGAAGAATGCCATCCTCTTATCCAGAAAAGCTTACCAAACTGTGAATACTGCATTTTTTCCACACCTAAATATACACGGATATTTTTCTTGAAGTGAAATGTCATCAAAAGACCAATACACTATTTCATATGCTGCAAATATTGTATATTAAAAACCAAATGTATAGGATATGAAATGGATCTCTACATTTGCAGATGAGAGGAAAGTAGAACTCTGGAACATACTGCAGCATCAGTCAGAGAGATTTCCATCTTCAGGGGATAACAAACACACTAAAATAGTTAATCCGGTATTGGTTAAGTAGACCAGTCTTTCCTGTGAAATTAATACACAGACACCCTGCACCCATCATCAGCCCTAGTGAAAATGTGAGACAGTTTAGCTGAAATACATACAGAATTAACTACTGGTGGTACAATGAAACACTTCCATAACATAACTGCTTACCCTAAAAAGCAAATAATACTGAACAGCATTTATCTACAGTTTAAAATCCGTTAGTAAGCCAGATAACAAGCTGGTAGAAAGATAGCTTTAAAAGTACAACAATTGCAGGCTTCATCCCTTCTCTTACACACTGCACAGAACATTCTCACCACTTCCTTAAGGTGTTGTAATGTTATAACATTCAGTATATTTTTTACTATGGTGAGACTGGGTTCAACATTGCATTTTGGTAAGAACAGATACTTGGCTTCACTGCTATTCTAACCATCCCAGACATTTGTTCAGAGATGGTCAAAGCTTTAGCAGGACAAGAATTTTATCTTCAGAAAAAGTTCAGCACTAAGCCTTCACTTGTTAAAAAGAAATAAATTTTTTTTTAAAAATTGGCTCCAGAAAGATGTACTAAGTTTCCTGAGCTGCTGATTCATCTTGGTGGAGCTCCACGCATGTGTTATGGGTTCCAAAAACATCTTCCCTGTGTATACAAGCCCTGGCCAAAGGCATTACAGAATCCAAACTTCATCTGACAGCATCCAGAAATGTTTTGCAAGCCCAAGACATTGCACTGTAGAAAGAGCATTGCAAACTCGACACAGTGAATATGCTGTGGCCACAATGCAAAGAGTGGTCTATGTTTTGCAAATGTAAGCATGACATTCTCTCCCCAACTTTGGGGCACCATGACCACCTTCTCTAACAAGGATTTCCTGATGCTGCCTCCAGAAAATTCTTACAGTACACTAGTGTCATGCCACAAACCCTGGGACAAAGAAAGGCTTAGTGTCCTGCTTTCAGACTGTCTGAAACTACCAGATGGTTCTGAGGGAACATTCCCTGCTACACATGCTAGAGCCAACCCAAAGTTATATTAGCATACATATAAGTAACAGCAGAGCTCAGGTAGGCCCAGCTCTAGGAACTGGCAGCAACACCTCAAAGCTTCCTCTCCAATTTTTCTCTAGAATAACAGAGTATTTGCTGCTGCCAAGATCACAGCTCTGGTACCAGTTTTTCAGCTGTTTTTTCAGTTGTGTAGACTGAGAAGCAACTTAACTTTGATACATTACTGAATGAAACTCAGAGTGAGGGAAACCTAAAAAACCTGCAACACTGTCAATAAAGAGCACTTATGAAAGAAAAAATTAGGTACTAGAATTGCTCCACTTAAAGACCTTGCACAGCTTCACCTTAACCTGCTTAAAGCTACAATAAGAAAAAGATTAAGTTTGCACAACTGTACCTTGGTGACAGAAATAGCAGCCTTAGAAATTTCACATATAGGAAACTACCCAAATACATTCAGTTACGTATTTGAGAGAGAGGTTAAATCAGTGCAGTATTTGAATGTTGTAAAAGTCTGAATTAAACCCACATTTTAATGACAGATGCAATAACATTTCTGCAGTCAAAACTGTGATTTAATCTGTGATTCAAATGAACCCTTTAAAATAGCATAGGTTATTATCTACAGGCCTTTTAGAAAAGGTCACAAAATTATCAGGGCCTTTTTATTTGGTCAATAGATCTTTTGATTGTAAAAAAGTTTGTGACTGAAAAACAAGTTTGTCTCATTCTTAGAAGCAAAAATCACTTATTCCATTATCCAGGCTACACACTCATGCCAGATGCATAAGAAGATGTTTTTATGTGTACAGTGATTCAAATGCAAAGAAAGTTCCTGATGAGTCTGTCTGCCCAGTTCTCTCCCATAGCTAATTCATTCACTGAGAATGGAGTTTTATAAGGGAAAACTAGGTACCAGTATTAGAACCAACAGAACAACACAGACGAATGAAGTAAGGACCTATCATACACTTTCTTCCTTAATCATCCTAGCACCAGGCCTGGGATTTGGCAGAGCTTTCTAAAGAGATGGAATATAAGAAGGGGGCAACGGAGGTTGGCTTTAAAAAAATGTTTTTAATAGTCAGGCGGAATCAAGAGATACCTACTAAGTATTTATATTCACATCTTATTAATTTTGGATTTTACCATTTAATTGCTCAATTATTTTTTTAAATGGTCACACTCTCTTGGTTTTATCAGCAACGAAAACTCAGACCCATCTACTCTAAATGCCACCCTTCTACCAAGTGACCTAACAAGAGCATAACCATGCTGTTTGAAACCTATCTTTCAAAGATATGAAAATTGCATACCAGAATTTTGCCACAGATTATGTTCTTAAGTTTACAGCGATATCACTTTAGGCATATTAAAACAGAATTGGCATTTTTTTACTCTAGTTTTTTCAAGTTATATATGCCATCTATGACTTAATTTTGGCATTCTCTTTTTTCATGCAACTAACCCAACTAGACTGTTACATGAACACAGTATTTTAAATTTAATTTAACAAAAAAAAAAAACAACCAAAAAAAAAACCAGTCTTCTTGTGCAAGCTCTGGGGTTTTTTTGGCTGCATTATTTAGCCTATACCTAAGAATACTTCATTACTTGGATTGCTTACATATAACCTTCTGTCCTTTGGCTATTTTCCTTGCTTGGAAATACCTTGCTAAGACATCTGGGCTCATGGCAGTTGCTTTAGCCATCTGATCCATAAGGATAAATTCATATTTTGCAACTTCTTAATGGCTGAGGATAACAGCCTTTTTTTTTTTCTTCTCTCTATTGCAGCAGATAATGAGAAGTATTATTCTTTTTGCCTTGCAACCAGGAGAGAGAAGAAATGCAGCTCCTGAAGATGCAAAAGCAGAGCTGTTTTAAATGAAAAATAAGTGTATTTTTAATTCATCGGTATTTTCCATTGCTGTATTTCTGCAGTGTGGGAACTGGAACTCTTTCTTTGTAAAGCAGAACTCAGTAACACTCATAAAATTTAATATGACAGCAAGACAGTTCTCAGTGTGATGTTTAACTGATGACTAAACACCAAGAGTCAAAAACAGTTTTTACAACAGAGTTTACCATGAGCTAGATGTAACATATACCGTAAAGTGAGTCTTCCCCACTGAAGAAACAGACAGGCAGAGCTAGAGTCATCATATTGTTACACAGATGATGTCTCCACCTTTCTTAAGCACAAATACATGTCTGAAATAAAATTTTGCTCAGAGTCACCTTAAAAAAAAACAAAAACCCACACACCATGTTCCTCTCCTGTCCTTTTTTTTTTCTCTGTGTTGCATGAAATAAATGCAAACAGATAGAGTATGCTTTTAGTTAATAGCATTGCAGTTCCAGTTTCTCAAGTGAAAAAAGAAAGGTTTTCCCTAAAAGGTGAACAGCAAATGATAGTTCATATAAGGAAGTTTAATAAATGTGACCAATTCATAAAGAATAATATAAAACAGACTTAGCATGATACAGAAGAAAAAATGAAGTGTATTTATATATCATTCCTTATTACATATAATAAAGATTTAATTTTAGAATACTGATTATACTAGTGCTGTCAAATATAAACAATTCACAGAAAATGGAAATCTAATTAATTTGGTACTTTGCTAAAAGAACAGTGCAGGAAAATAAGTTCAGTATCATCTATTGACATCAAATTACCCAAATTCCTAGAGTATTTAATGCAAGGGAAGATAAATCATGCATCTGGACAAACTCATACATTAATCTACTCTTATCTGGCCTAGAAATGGAATTACCTCACTTCTCGGACATCCACAGCATGCTTGAGGTCAAGGACAGTACAGGCTTTTCGACCTGGCCTGTTGCAAGGTTATGTAAAAGACTGACATTAGGTTTAGACTCAGTTGAAAAATATATTTACCCATGAGATTTTAAATATACGAAGGAACTCTGAAATACAGAACTGCGAATAGCAGCAAGCTTTAGGCACTAAAGAGGATCACCTAAACACTGTCTTAAGGCTACATTAAAACTTTTATTTCAAAATATTGTCACTTAAAATGAGCCTAATTTTATTTAGCATAGCACAACAGACAAAACCAGTTGGGAGCTAGCCTCACACTGTGTTTCATAACTGTGCTGGGAAACAAACGCAAGATACTTAAACTGACAAATACAGCAGTGCCACTTTCCTCCTGGGTTAAACAACAGCTAGAGTTACAGGTAAAATTGGTCACTGTTCTTGCAGGATTATGTCGCTGTTAGTGAAGGGTGCAGTGAGAAAAGGGGAATTTCCTAGGAACGAATAACCAGGTAAAGATCTTCCAAACTCCAATAGGAACTAGTAACTTGGCTGACTCGTAAAGAGGTAGCCACAGAAAGCTCAAACAAAAAGATTCTGCTGTGACACTCTCCAAGGTATTTGTCTTTTGAATTCCCATACAACTCCATAAAAATATTTTTGAAATGTTTCTTTCATGGGCTTCTATTTTTCAGATTAGATTGATTAAATTTGTCTGATATTTGTTATATTTAAGAAAGAAACAAACTGAACTGCTGTCTGGTAGGGAGCTGCTGCAGCAGAGTGGTTTGTACGTAAGAGAGCAATAAATATCACTGTATAGTCAAACACTGCTGTAACAAGGACACAAACTAAAACCCCGGATCCAAAGGCTTCCATAAGTGGGTGTAATTTGCAGCGTGTCCAGGATGTTAACAAGTCAGCACTACAGCAGACCTGGGTGCGAAGCACATTCCTGGGTCGAAGACCCCCAGATCGAGAGTCCCTTGAAAGGCCAGTCACCTGGTTTCGCATGCAGGACATCTTTTGAGTGAGAAAGAGTCCTGTGCAAAGAGCAAGCCAGAAGCAAATAATTTATGGCTAAAACATGAATTGAATTCCTCTTTGTACATATATCAAACCATAGTGCAAAGAGACTCAATTCTCCCAAAGAACATAAGCCCAAATGACTCCCGGAACTCACATTGAAGATGCCTATAGGATTACTTCAAGCACAACACACAAGCCCAATGGCTGATGTGAGAAAAGAGAAATCCATTAAACAAGAATTTTTAGGAATGTCCCATCTGTGTCTTCTCTGATTTACAGGATAATACTTCTCTAATGCTCAGCTATGCCAGTTTATACTCTCCAGAGGTTTCCAAAGTAAATAATGTATTTCTTTGAATCTGTGCTTCAAAACTTACTGATTTGTTGCCTTCACTTTTAAATCAGTGTAAATAGACCAGAAGCAGGTAAGCTCTAGAGAAATACAGAAAAGCTTAAAGAAATATTTGCAGACTTGAAGCATAAGCGTTAACATTAACACAGATTAAACACAGACAGTATTCCCATGAAAACACACAGTTCAAGTGAGGCTCTTCCAGTTTGCGCTCACAGATTAAAAGCAGGGTGTGAACCACTTCATGTTCCTGGACTTTCCAGCTTCCCCCCTCCCTCCCCACCCAAGCCTTCCAAATTTATCTGGAAAGCATATATTTTTCAACAGCTAGTGTCCTATAAAGAAAAAAAAGAAAGGGTCTTGAGGCTGGAGTAAATACATATACCGTAAAGAGAATTTGGCAATGCTTCTGCTGTCTGGGTCTTGTTAAAACTCCTACTGACATTCGTGCTTGTACTGTACAAAGGAACAGAAAAGGTCAGGTGCATTTGTAAACAAAAGCAATGCCAAAGTTTCTTTTAGATAAATTTATGTCCAACACTTTACACATATAATTAATTTGTTGAGCTTTTTCTCAGAATTGTTGGAATTAAATGTCAGTTATATAAATTATGAAAAAAAAAATTGTGTGTATACAGCAGAAGATTCAGACAAATACATCTTTATGCTACAGAGGCATTCCTCAGTACTCTTAGGATTTTAAGGACGCTTATCTTTGTTCTTGAGCCTGGTTTTTTTTTTGGCAATAGAAGGGTATAAACTCATTTTTCTATTGTGAAAATTACCAGGTTTTATGCTTAGACTTCTAGTATACTTATTGGAAGGCTATTCCAGAAAGGTTTTAAAGCTTCATTTTACTCTCGAGATTAAAACAACTCTGATCCAGTTTACACACACCTGTTCTTGTGCCAACCAAGGGGAAAAAAGTCCTCTAGCAAACAGCTGGTGACCACAGCAGAGACCTCCTCAGCCTTCAGCTTTGTAGCTGAACCACACCAAGGGCTTCCAGCCTCTCCCAGACTCTCTGAACATCTTGGCATTCACTGCATTTACTTCACCTTTCTTTTTCTTTAAGGTCTGTGTCAAAAAGGTATTAAGGCACCAATGTTCTAGGTAATTTCCATTAATTGTGCCCCTCCATCAAGCCCCAGCCTCACGCCACGAACAGCCGGCGGGGGAAGACTCATGACACCCCAGCACCGCTTTGGGGCGGAGGAGAAGCTTTAGCCGAGGAGGGAAACCGTACCCTCCTCTTCCAGCCCTTGCTCTTCGCCCCTTACCTCCCCACCTGGGTGCTCCAAACTCATCGGGGACAATTAGTGTCCTGTGAATCGGCCAGACCCGCAGCAGCGCGACGCCCACCCGCGTTTCCTCAGGCGGGGGACCCCCCGGTGAGGGGAGGGACCCGCCGTCCTCGCGCCACAGCGGCTGAGGAGACCTGGGCGGGGCCGGCAGCGCCCGCCACCTTCCCTCAGGCAGCGCGAGCGGGCAGGGCGCGCGGGCAGGCAGGGCGGCTGAGGCGAGCGGCCAGCACGGTGTGCCTCTGAGGGGAGTCTGCTGATTAGTTATTGATTTTTCACGTAGGCAGCGATGAAGTTGCAGTAAGAACTCCAAGGGCAGTCAAGAGATACTTCCGGGCCTTGGGACCACTGGTGAAGGGATGAGGAGAAGATGAAGGGTTCTCCTCTGTCCTTCCAATTGCAGGAAATGATGAGGGAAGGCACAGGAAAACCCTGCCGATCAATACCTGGCTCTGAGACTGGTGTTACTGGCAAAATGTGGGGATTTTTTTTTATCATGAGTCAGTCAACATGATACCAGGCCTGCTGGTGACAGATGGGGTACACCCATCACCAAGGGGGAAAGGGATCTTTGCACAGGAGTTAGCAGGGCTCATTGCCTGGGCTAGCAAGTGCTCATTTCTCAGTGGGCCCCACTCTGTCTGGAACAGATAGCTGGTAAGTTTTGCTTAACAGAAGAGTTTTCATATAAAATAGCTTCTGTGTGTTACAAGGAATTACATGTATCTTGGTTTTTTGTTATTGTGTGAATCTAGAGGTACCTTTAATATTTTAGACCTAGTACAATTTCACCAGTATGATTTTATAGTGGCATATACAATGATTTTAGAAAGAAGTAACAAGCACTAATAATGTACATAGGTTTTTGAGATTCTTTTCCCTTACACATTCCTTATACTGAACAGAGATATAAAATATAAAAACCAAAACAAAGCAAAAAAAAAAAAATCTTGCACACACGCTGATTTTCTTCAAAAGGAAGACAGGTGCGGTAGTCCTAATATGCACCTTCTTTAAAGATGAAGAGATGGGGTATTTTTGTTTTGTTTTTAAGAAAAAACTTTAGGTATAGCATTCCTGCTATGTCTTCATCTTGCATTTTACCTATAGAAGGACTATACTACATGTGCAGATACTCTAGTATCAACTTCCTGCTTTCCGAGCAAATGCCACTTGTACTAATCTTATGCTACTATTTCCCCTTACTATATATTCTAGACAAAAGGGCATAGGCATGACAGATGACAAATGAAAGCAGTTGTTCCTTAAAGCCACATTAGTATGGCAACAACTGAGCTTTGAATCTTGGCATTGAGTTCTGTACATACTGTCACGGGAGTTTCTCAAAGGGATAAACTAAACCTTCGAAGTACCAACAAAATACGTGTGTGAAATCATCTTTTAAGTTCAGTTCAGTGGAAGTTTTATTACTAACTTCAATAAGTCTAGAGACTGCACCTTTAAGCATGTATGTCATCTAAAGTCTGCATTGAATCATATCACTCTATAAAAGTGTTTGTAATGTGGACACTCCCTGGGGCAGACATAGAATGCTATGGTTACTTCTGAATCACCATTACCAATGTCCTGTCTCTTACATTCAGAGTTTGCCTAAATAGGAACACTTGCAAACTTCAGGTGAACTGCTAAGTGGCAAAAATTAAATGGCTGTGGCTCACTACTTTGGAGACACTTGTTCAGAAGGCAAGCAGCCTTTAGTTTCTGTTAGCTGAAGGATGTTGAGCTGCAGCAAATTTAAGTCAGCACATATGTTTGGTCATGGCCCATGGGTTTATAAGTAAAGGGAGGGGGAGAAAAAAAAAAATACTAATTTCCAAAAAAAGATGTATCTCTTGGGATGCCTACTTAGCCCTAATTCAGAACAGACTCTTGATTCAACAAATTACCCTGAATAACCTCATGAATCGTTCATTTCTCAAAAATAAAAATGTGTCAAATCCATTTATGTAAAGAACAAGATTTGGCTTTTTTTTTTTTCTTACAAAACTGAGATGTTTTGAATCAACTGCTGTTCAGAACTCACATGCCAGCAGACAAAATGGGTTTCTAAAGGATTTTATAGCTGTCCTTTTGCTATAACTAAAACCAGGACAAAATGCTGAATAGAAAACATACCTCAAAAGTTTGAGCCTGTTCTTTCTCTGCAAATTGATGCCCCACAATTCAAGTGTTAGAACAGAACATCAGAGGGGTGTTTTGGACATCTATCTGGTGGAAAACCAAGGTCAATAAAGGTTTTAGGGACTTGAGTTGCAACAGAAGGTAGAGATGTAGGACTCCATGTGGGCAAAAGAACCTGACAATAATGTTTTGCATTTTATAGAATTCTTTCCAGGAGATATTTCAGAACAATACTCCCTGTTTGCATGCTTCACTGTTCTGCAAAGGAGGGAGGCTCATTAAGGAGCCTGCTGTAGTTCTAATTTGTAGCATGTTCATATCTCTGATATTTAATTTCAAGTATGAAGCTTGTTCAGAAAAAAAAGAATGAGTGAAAATACAGTCTTTTTGTATGCTAGAAAACCATACGCACTTGCCCAAACATCCAGAAATTAAAGAGAATCAGACCCCTGTTTTGAGTAGTGACTGTTCTACACATTCTGAGAACATCTTGGTGACAGATTTTTGGAGAATGTTAATGGCTGGCATCTTGGGCAATAATGGTCACAAGTTGCAAAGTTCAAAAAGGGAAAAGAGAAGCACCAAAATAAATATAATGGGACACCTAGGAGGCCCAAAGGATTGGCACGTGAGCTCTCAGACACTAAATACAAAACCAGAAAGAAACAGATTTGGATATTTCTCAATGGCAAGGCAGACAAGAAAACAGGAGGTTCAGATAACTGAGAAGCCAAGTAACAAACTGGGATAAAACCTCCCAGGAGTCAGTTACAGGAAGCCCATTGGAGCCTGGTCCAATGTTTCATCCCTCTGTCAATCTGCTCTTAAAAAAAAAAAAAAAAAAAACCACCAAAAAAACCCACAAGATCAGGCAGGTAGCTAGAAATTAATCCTGGGGGGGAGAAGGTAGTATTTTGAGCTTAGCAGGGAATTAAAAGTTTAAAGAATACTTTGCTACAATAAGTATTTTCAAAATGAAAATCTCACATATTTAGAAAATTGGCTTATGAAATAGCTTATAAAACACAGTGGAAGAATTATTTCAACCAAGAGTGAGAGCATTATTTGAATTCTTGGCACTGTACTTTAAAAAAATTTGTAGATCATTTGGAAAAAGTTCAAAGGGAACCAGTATAAATGATTTGAGATGAAATATAAGTAGATTTTTGATCAATGGCTTAAGAGCATCAGGACAGGAACTATACTTCAAATGGTACTGCACAACTTAGAAAAAAAGCTGAAAGAAATTATATGTTTAAAGGAGTGAAAAATTGCTTAAAGGGAAGGACATATAGAAATGGCCTTCAGATACATGAAGACAAAGTAGAATGTATTCTCCATGTTAAACTGTGGATAGAGCAAGAAATGGCAGGCTTAAAGGAGAAAAGAGGGGTCAAAGTTGGACTGGACAACATTTCCTAACAATAAAGATAGCGAAGTCTTGGAACAGATTTCTTGGAAAGATGAAACAGTCTTCAACACCCGAAGTCTTTGAAAAGAGGCTGGGAAAACCAAAACCAAACCTGTCCAGAATGACATAGATATACTTTGGCTCAGGACACTTAGGTCATCTGTAAAGTGTCTTTCATTTATTTTTCTGGGATTCTGAGAAAGGTGAATTACAGACTACCTGATCACACTTCATAAGTGAATTAAGCTGGCTGTATACATAAATCTATAACACCAAAAATACTTCAGAATGAAAAGCAATTTTCCTATTGGATTTATTTAGCTACTAAAACAGAGACAACAGAAATATGGCAACAACAACCAAACCTCAGTGTATTAAAAGTATATACATGCCAACAAACCTGCAGAGGTTTTCTTTTTTCCCCTTTAAATGTGTTGAAAAATATGTCAAATACTAGCAAGCTGTAAGCAGATTCCAAAAGCACACAAGTAAATAACTTACAATAAATTGTATTCACTCAACATATAGACAGACTTCTACTATAATTCTTTAGAGCTAGAGCCTTCCAACCATAAATAGATTGGTCCTGCAGGATATCAAGAGCTAAATATTTTCTGTCTTCAACACAGTTTGGAACTAGCCCCATTTCGGAGAAAAGCACAGAAAAGAGTCTTTTTTAGTGAGGACCTGGGAACCTCCTGCCCACTCTTGGACACTTTCTCCAGCTAGTTCTAAATTGTGCTTAAAGCTAAAAATATCACACTGACAACATTGAACGTCAAAATGGAATTAGGTGCTGGGATTTGGCTGTACTTGTAAAAGAGAATTAATTACCTATCACCAAAGGAGTTTAAAGGGATTACAGAAGAGTGGGAAAGTCTTAACAGCATTACGACAAAACAGACACTGTTTTAAGTGTTGTGCAAAAAAAATACTTCTTTGGGATTAACAGAGGCTACAAGCGATTCTGTATGTTTTTAAGAATGAAATCTAGAAGAAGAATCACGCATTTGTAAGTCATTAAAACTTTTGAAAATCATTAAATTATGGCTTCTAAACAAGCTATAGAGACTGTTTAGAAACAGCCATCTTGCTTTGATACCAGATGAGGATTTCTTTGGTATATTTTTAGGATAACTCATATTTATTGGGTTTAGTTCTCTTACAAATATGACAAGACATGTTATGTTTTACTATAAACGTCTGTGATGAGGACATAGGATTGCAAACACTGTGTCCAAGAAAACAAAATACTGAACTTCTAACCAGTAGGTCTGATATCAACCTGGAGCTACACATCATACAAGTAGCAGAGACAGTGGCATTAAGCTGTTGTTTTCTATTGAAGCAGAGATGCTCTTTGCCTTCTAAGTCCCAAAAGGCTGTAAGGCACAAAATTCACACCACACACCATTGGGAAAAACTGCAAATGGGGATAAAGGGAATACATTTTGACCTAAAAAATAGGATTTTTAATGTAAACAGTGCTCAGTGTCTAGAAATTTTTAGTGCAAACCTATGTCTGACAAAACTACTTATCTGGATTTTCTTCTGCTACAGACTGTCATTTTTACCCTGATGACAACGTTGAGAAAGAAGTATCAGATTTTGCAACACAAGTTACACAAGCAGCCCAATGCAGTTGCAATCCTATGACAGAGAGGTAAGAAAAGTCAATACCTCAAGACTGTGACTAATATAAACTTCTGATGACTCAAATACCATTCTGATATTTTATCTCCTTGAAGCAGAAAGTACTTTAGACTGTAATATTAACATCCCAGTGCTGCAGCTCATCCAGGTTAATTGGGGAATCAAATCCTTAAGCTGGCATCATAGGAAAAAAATCTCAGGGTATTTGAGTGTCAGCATTATGCAATGCTATTATTTCATTAATTTGGAAGAGCAAAATAGTTGATTTTATATCCATTTCAGACTCCACTATATGCACCTTGGCTGCAGTAATAAACATATTAAGAAGCATTCAATTTTCTTTTGTTTTCAGAAAGACAAATTATTTGTTCTGTAATTCTTAACAGCAGACCCCCAACGTCACACCAGTGAGAGTGAAAGAAAATACTATGTTACTTTTATGGTTAACATATTAATGACACGAGAAAAACTTTTTTTTTTTCACAGTTTATTTTTCTACTGGTAAAGTGTTATGTAGACTACATCATCTATCCCCCCAGAAATCTAGCAAAGGATTTCTTTGTTCAAATTAAGGAAGGATTTTTTTCAATCATATGACTGTAAAAATAAATAAAGTATGATTTTTCCCTTTGAGGAAATCTCCTTAGCTACTAAGGCTGACTTCACTTCAGAAATCTCCCAGATCTGTAACAAAATTTATTCTAGATTAGTTTAGTTTTTCCTTTGTATTTTGATCTCTGATCCTTTATTGATGAGAAAATGTCAACTCACACTTGACTCCGAGTAAATCTTAATTCACACACAGATGAGTTAGTGCCAACTGCACATTTTGAAGATGGTGTATTCTTGCTCTCGACAGTTACTGCAGAGTCAAAGTCAACTTCAACTTCAGCTGCAATTTTCACATATTCTCAAAGGTTTGTGATAAATAAGTCTCCGACTCTAGACAAGGCATTAGCCTCCTCCTTACTTATTGAAGAAACAAATTTCCTTTTCCCTACGCCTCTCCATCAGGTCTTTAAATAGACTGGGTTTGCAATATGGATCCAGTCCTCTATTTCTCAGATGTCAATTTTACAGACACCACTG
The DNA here is from genome assembly GCA_013400615.1 of Syrrhaptes paradoxus. Lineage (NCBI taxonomy): Eukaryota > Metazoa > Chordata > Aves > Pterocliformes > Pteroclidae > Syrrhaptes > Syrrhaptes paradoxus. The sequence continues at coordinate 2,841 of VZTO01023163.1, read as the reverse complement.
AGTGAGGGAATAATTGGGATAAAACCAGAAAATATTCCTTCAACTGACATAAAAAGCCATTCATTTTTAATTGACTGAGAAATCCAATCAGTTTTAAAGCTTTTGTTATTCTTAACATCTTTTTTAATTTTGTGTGCAAGGGTCTTATCCATCAATAGTTTTCTCATTGCATGAAGAGTTGAAAGCTGTTAACAAGCAGTACAATAAGCATCGTATTCACTATTTCTGGTTTAAAGCCTTATCTGACTTGATATCAGGGAAAAGAATAAAAAACCAAAAACCCACAAAGCTGCTTTTCTTTTTTATATAGAGTAACATAATTCAGAAAATATTAAAAAAAAATCAATAACTCAAGGGAAAAAGTCATACATGTTTGATCCCAATGTATTCTTCTGAAGAAACAGAAAACCTGTTACTTTCCACAGCTCAAAGCCTTAAGTGCAAAGTTCATCATTTTGCTTTTGACTTCATTCCCTCAACACTCGTTCTCAATAATGACTGTCCCAGTGTTATGCTCGACAGATGAATAGTCATCCCTGGGCCAAAATATTCTGCTGGGGATTGTGGTATATGCTACAACACTAACTTCTGTGCTAATTTACTCTCACACTCCCAGAATGCCTCTGTCTCACATGTGGCATTCCTGTGCTCTGGCTCAAACCACATCCCTCTGAGCATCAACATAGATACAAAAATCTATAGAGACCACAGTAAATATTACAGGATTGCTGTATGGCCATAAGGACGAATCATAAATATGATTTAACAGCTACATTTTTTCTGCATAAGAGGACATTGTGTAACCTCATACAATGCAGAGACTTGGTTGCGCAAAGGGAAAACTTCCTAATTCCAGAGGATGACTCTTAAAGAGCTGAGAAGCTCACAGAGTCCAGTGTATGCCATAAACATAATGCTAACAGTTGGTGGTTGCAATTTGTACATAGAAAAGCTGTAGAAGATAATCTGAATTCCACTTCTAGCGAGCAGCAGTGCATCAGAAGCCTGGAGAGAGAAGTGGCGGAGGAAGAAATCATTTGTGCTTTTTAATCTCTGTGAAAGCTGTGATGCAGAATAGGGTTTATTCAAGGCAAAGGTCAAAATAATGGCTCACTTTATCTCACCAGAACATACACTGCTCTCCAGGGCAAAACTCATTCCAGAATACATTAACAGCCATACACGAATGAATTTGATCATTTTGTTTTCACATGAAGATAATAAAAAGGAAGGAAAAATATGAAAAAGTGAATCCTCTGTTACAAGAATCTGACTCTTCATTCCAAAGACTGTAAATTCCACCTTATATTTATCCTGACAGAGCAAAACTCCTCTCTGCAGCTCCATCATTGCAGATATCTACACTGGTGTCAGGACAATTACACCTCCATTCCATTGAACAAAATTCCTCCATATTTTTTTTTTCCTCCTCAAGTTATCCAAAAGAAAGCTATCCAATAGAACAAGTGTCTGAAACACAGGATCAAGACAGACTAGAAATACAGACTCTGGAGGTAAACTAAGTGAAAAAGAGGTGGCTTTGCATTNCCTATAAAGAAGTATTAATTACAGCTGTTCCTGAGAGCTATTACTCAGGCCTCATTCAGCACCTGCAGCTTCTTGCAGCTGTAGAAGAACCAAGATGAACAGTAACACCAAGGAGCCAGAATCCTACACAAGTATAAAAAAATACCGTATCTTGCCTATTAGAGCTTTGTGTACCTAAAATACATTGAGTACCCTATATTGAACCCAGAGTTACAACGCTAGAGGCAACTAATGGTGATATCTCACCCATTAAGTAGCTTGCCAAAAATGCTACCCTGGAACAGACCTAAAAAAAAGAAAAACAGGAAAAGCTTCTGATAGCCAAACTAACTTGCTTGCTCACATACAAAGGCAGAAAATCACCACATTTTAAGAGATTAATGATGGCAGATTGAAGCTACAAGAACTTAAAACTACAGAATCCAAAGGAAAACATTTGCACTTAGGTGCTCATCTTTACTGAAGGTTAAATGGTAGCACATTTCAAACATCTCGCAGTCCACACAGACATCCTAAACCCCTGACTTTCATCTGAAACTGGACAGCCTCTCACTGATGTAGACCAGCACTCAGCCTAGCAGGAGCCTACACTCCATGTAACATGACTCTACATGGCTCAGACACCACTTTCACATTTGCAGTCACACAGGTAAAAACACATTGCAGGTTACAAAAACAATTAAAAAAATATTACCTCTAAGAGCGAGGAGCCCACTTAAAAACAGGGCCAAAATAAACAGATTCAGCCTTACTTCATGCTTCCTGACTAACAGCCCTCTCTTCCTGGGATCAAAGCCATTGTCTTAGCCCCAGTTCCTTCTCTTCCCTTGGCAGTGGGCCCTCATTGCTTGATAGATCCCAGCTGCTTTGATCTCCTCTCCTCTTAACTCATTCCTCCCCAGTACTGCAGCAGTAATGATACAAATGGGGAGGGTTTGTCCTTCACACATCTGACAAAACTGGTTCCAAGTATCCTTTCAATAAGCAGAAGATAAATAAATGTCATAGCAAAAGAATACAGAAAAACTTTCAGAATATTTTAGTGTAATTGGACCCTTCTAACCTCTGAGAGGTCAAAACTTCTAAGAAGCAGCATTTTACATAAATCTGGATAGAGGGAGCACACATTGGCTTAATCCAGCACTCAGAAGTTTCTAGAGTACCTATTTTCCCTTCTTTTTTGCCAGCTTCCCCACAGCATTATTAATAGCAGAGAAGGCTTGTCTAGCCTACTTCTTGCTTTGTTGTCCCTCCTTTAGCAATTGGGAGAGAGACACGAAGAGAGGCAAAAGG
>VZTO01023161.1:0-18842 GCA_013400615.1 Syrrhaptes paradoxus | reverse complement strand
GCAAAAGTTAGGAGAAAACTAAATGCTTATTCCTAATTTAATTAATAGCTTGTAATTATTTTCATAATCATAAGGTGATACATTTATGCCAATAATTTGCTCTTATTCCATGCTGAGAATACTTTATAGCAGCAAAGATAGTTCAAATTCAATTCTTAGATATAAATCTTAATTTTGATAAGAAAGCCTAATGCACTATCCCACTAATTAAACCCATGTAAAACATTACATTTATAAGTGTTCAAGCTATAATTCATAAAGAATTAACAAAAAACTCTATACGCTGATACCTTTCAAGCATCTCCTCTAGTACAATCCTCATTACAAACCAGGTAGCTATGTAAAAAAATAGAATTCTCTCTGGTTTCCTATGTTGTTTTGTAGCATGGCTCCAGTACACACATACAGGAAACCTCAATCCAAAATTTTCCGAATTAATAGTAATTATGAAGGCAAATAGGTGTCACAGACTTATTTCAATAACTGACAGTTCAATTGGAGAGTCCAAAACACCTTTTCACAGAACGCTAAGACCACAATCCCAGTGTTGGTTTCACAACTGCAATCAAATATTCTGGAAAAACTATGCTGTAACTGAAACATGAAATATATAAACATAAACAAGCCTTTTGGAGCAATCTTTCCTTGTTAAAGATGTCCACAAATTTGTACATCAATAGAAACAATAAGAAAAATATGGGTAACCAGTTATAACATATGATTTACAATACATTAACTTCTCTCTTGGAATGTTTGTCAGCCAGTCAAGATTGCTTTATTTTCTCAAGCTTTTATAACAGAGGTTAAAGATAGCAGAGGGAGGGGGAGCATATTTAACAGTTTTATAGTAGTTTCCCCACAGCTACTGCACTCGTACAATATCCCTGCAAATACCATTACTTCATTTGGCACATTTTGCACACAGTCTGGACTTTCAATTACTTGTTAAATTTCTTATATTGTAAGCTATTTTTTTTACTATATATATCACACAATAGTCAAAGTAATAGCAAATCTAAGGGGACACTTTAACAGTGAGGAACTCGAAGTATGAAACAAATTATTCTGGTATCTAAAATAACTTTACAGTACAAAGCAACTCCTACACACATATGGTAATAATTTGAAAAGCTATGTTTTATTGGATTCTGGGTAATAATAATGGCATATGCTTTTTGTAGGTCTTCTCTTACTAAACAAATTGCTCACAGCATAATTCTTGAAGAAATTAAAATGCTTTGCATGTTTCCAGTTATATAATCCCAAACTGATCACCCAAACGATTGATTTAGAAGTTGAGTTTTGAGCTCTACTCAAATGACACAAATAAGTCCTGGACAACTCTTAGGACAAGGTCTGGTTATTGACACCATTTACAGCTTTAATTATTTATATTTATAATAGCAGATAAAACTTCTACCTCAATTTCAGAAGTAGTCTTAATTGATATTACTCATACCAATCATTTTAGAAAACAAGATGCTCTGCAATATTACTTTCAGTCCCTTATTGAGAATGTATTATTTATAAACTACTGAATTCCTGAATTGTGCTCAAGCATTTTGAATCCAATTCTCTCCCCATTTTATCATCCTCTGAAGTCATTATATGCAAGAGCACAACTACAATAGCACTTTTTTAGTTTAGTGCTTTTGAAAACCTAAATAGTTTAAAGTTTCACTACCATTTCAACGTCATTATAGCTGTAACCATGTGACGTATTTGATAAAATGCTGAAGGAAGATCAGACTAGGAGTAAAAAAAACTATAAGAATTTTCTAACATGAACTAATGGAAGCAAAAGTCGAAACCCATCCTACTTTTATTAAACACATACTCCAAAATCAGACCTTCAGCTGAATATTTAAGGTAAGACACAGTGCCAGCTACCACCAATTTGTAACTGCTTTTGGGTGCCTGTGGAGCACCTTCAGGCTCCTTTGAAAATCCCTTCCTCATTAAAAACATGGTTTTTTCAACTTTACATCAAAACTAATATTTATATGTGTAAGACTTCCCCATTCTGCTATTACACATGAAAACAGAATCTGTTTGCTCTCAGAAACTAAAATTCTTTTAAGGTTATTTATATTATGTATTTAACACGGTCTGCACACTCTGCAGAGGACATGCAAATATATAATGTAAATACAGTGTTCAATTATAATTGTTTAACAATATGTAATTATATTAAATATCGTTAAGTGGTAAATAACTTGTGTTGTTGCTTTACAGAAAGGCACTCTTCATCTTTTCCATTTATGTGACGGTTTACGACTGCTGATCTTAACAGAATATCAGACACAAATCTAGTATAAAAAATTATGAAATACAAGTAAGAGGAAGAGGGAAATGAAATATGATTTCACCTTGATAACGAGTGCAAAAGCACTTCAACAAAGAGAAGTTATGACTACAACAACAATAGGTCAACACCTATTCCCTCTTACAATCACTGAAAATCTGCTGAGAGTCAGAACTGAATAAAACCTGAATTTGGCCACCCTGTTACCTTTCTGAATGCCAGAAGGATTCTCCAGCTTCCAGGTCTTATTTTCACTTGCTACCTGGGAGTGAAGACATTTTCACTAGCACCTTTATACATGGTGACACCACACAGCAAAAAAAACAGCCTCATGACAAATTCAGACAACTCTTTACCTTGGATAGTTTTCCCTTTGAAATTACTCTTTGTCTAAATGACCAAACGCCATCCAACAACCCAATAAAAAGCATTATCTTCCACCAAACAACAAAACGAAAAAATCAATGAAAAAGAATTGGTTTTACTTTTACCGCCAAGTTAAAAACAAACATTACTCACAAAAGTTTGGGGCAGGGGGTCTTTTCTGCCAGACCACTAGTGCCACCTGCGGGGCAGCACAAAAAGGCTTGCGAGGGCAAGACAAACCTAAAAGCTACCATTATCACATTAAATGAAGCAGGTTTGTTTTGGGTTTTTTTTTGTTTTGTTGTTGTTTGGTTTTTTTTTAACAGGGTTAGTATTATAGCTTGACAGTTTAAATGTAAGGGAATCTTAACAAGTTAAGATTTAACAAAGCATGAAGAGGGACAGACATCCGCAAATGACATCATCTTCTGGTTCCTCCAGGCAGGGAACACACATACTGCTACAGGCAATCTAGACATGTGATTTAAGGTCACGCTACAGATGACATATAAAATTAATTTTTATCTGAAGGATTAAGCAACTTAGTTTCTTGTTGTTTTAAATATCATAACAAAATTATTTCATAAGTAGTGAAGGTTTTATTCAAAATTAAAGTAGCCAGCTATGCAAAATGCAGATTTAAATTAAAATTAGTACTTGTCACAAAGTAGAATAAAAACAGGATATTCCTAGTGATGACCAGGAATACATGATCTTGCTTTAGGGGAAAAAAAAAAAAAAAAAAGAGCGCACAGAAGAAAAATATATTCAAGGAAAAGTTCAGAAATTCCACGTTGCTTTTCTTATGATCACAGTTCCATATATAAGACACTTATTGGCATTATCTGAATTGAAAATTAATGTGGGGACTGATAAGGAAACCTGATTATTAAAAATAAGGGTGCAGCCTCTAAGTCAGAGCTCCAAATAAGAAGAAACAGAAGAAATTACATTATTATTTCATTTATGACAGTACCAGTGTCAGTAGCAAGAAAGAAATTAAGACCAACTGTGACACACCTAAAACATCTCCATGCTCCATTCCCTCTGAGAGCTACCTCAAGGAGTATGTATTTCTTCATTTGCACCTCTTTCACCTGAAGTCTGAAATCTGTTTCAAGGCCAGACTCCCTCACTGGCAGACAGGTATACAGCAGATTCCAAAGGCTCAAAGGCTATACATCAAATGGTAGCAGCTATAGCATCATGAATATACAATCTGGAGGGCTTCAAAAGTTTATCCTTCATTTAAAGCTCCTCTTCTCCCACTTCAGAATAGTGGTTAGAGTTCATTTCACTCCAAGCAATCTGGAGAGGCTCCTAGCATCTCTGCTTCCAACCATAAAGAGATGCAAGGTGCTATACAGATAAAATCTACACTCTAGTAAGTTTATTGTTTAGATAAAGCTTATTCTTAGCAGTTGGCTTTATATAAACTAATACTAGACAGTACACGAACTACTCACAGACTACAAAGAGGCTAACAATAATCACTACATGTCTTTACTACAGATTTATTCTGAAATACTTACATGACTTTAAATAAAAGCACTAAATGCAAATTAATTTCCACTTCTTTCTCCTCACAGTTTGACAATGATGTGCCTGCAAGCTTCAAAATTCACCAGCATTTCAGGCAGGAAAAAGCGCATATACTATTACTTTTAACAATACCTATCATTGTCCCTTCACTCTTGTAAAGAGCAAAGCTGGTATTTAAAAGCATCTCTGGTACTTTGCACTGCTAGCTGGCTCTCATCTCCATAGCTTAACATCCACATCCCACCTGCTGGATGAAAAAATGTCTTTCATGTTAACAGCATAATAATAAAGACCTTCAAAATCAACAGCCTTAGACTATCCAGAATTGTTTTTCAAACAAGATGTCCACCACTTCCATGGGCAGAGCAAGTGTTACAATACATCCATAAACTCCAGCCTACTGCTCAAAACCCAACTCCCAGACTGAGTTCAGAACCCGATATAGTTATATTCTACTCTATCACAACATGAACAGGCACAGAGAAATTGCAGGTTAGTCAAAAAAACCCACACTATTTATTTAAAAATAAGTATTTTACTTTAAATACTAGAGGGGAAGTTACTTGTTTTCTTGTTCTTGAGCAGTTAGAATTTCCACTTTCAAGGCTTTCTCTAGAACCATGAGGTAGGAATATTTTAAGTGTTATTCTAAGTTGAACCCTTTACAAAACCACGACTGTAAAAAGTAGGCTTTTTCAATAAGCAAATAAGTGACATACAATAAAATTATGAGAATCAGCAACACGGGCATGTGCTTAACATCATACAGTAAATATTGCCATCTCTTGACAACCCAGTGGCAATTTACTGACAAAAAACAAATGCAGCCTTTTTTTTTTTTCTTAAAACCATTTCTTTAAAATACAACTATGTTTAAGTAGAAAGATCCTAGAATTCTCTGCACTTAATTTCTCAGATCAGGCAACATTCTTACAGAATACTCAAATAAAAATTTATATATATATACACACACACGTATATAACTGAACAGTTCATACTGTGCGTCATAACTGGCATTGCTTCTTTTACAGTACTACTATACAGAAAAAGGAAAGATCTTTCAACAAACTATAAAGTTTGATTCCTGCAGTTTTCTTTCCATAAAACCGTGTAATAAGTGCTAAGTTTTGCTAGTTTTATATGTAAGTTTTGCCATTTTTATACAGTGATTCTTTAACAGTTGTGGTAGCTGTAGTGATGTCAGTTATAATAAGGAATAACAGATGGGCTGGAATGAAGAACAAAGTATTTTCAAGCATCTGGATAACTAAGAAATTAAATTAGAATGGTTTTATTTTCACTCCACCCACTATTACCCTCTATGTGATTGCACTTTTACACCTTATATACTTAATTCAACTACGATATTTCTTCATACTTTTTCCAGATAAATTCAGTTCCTGTTGCCTTTCTACTGTTTGGAGAGCCCACCTACACAAAGTACATTCACCTAACCACCCAATGTACTACGATTCTGTGCCAGAGAAGAAGTTTTAATTTGAAATTCATATTTGGACCAGGGCACTATTTTCTCACTTGGAAACTGATAGCAGATTTTAATTTTCTTTAAAAAGTACTGGAAGCTAAAACTACATAAAGCACTTTTTCAACCAATGGCTATACACCAGCATTCTTAACTCAAATCTTTTGACTCACGTACCTCATTTAAATTAAACTGATCAGTCTGTTGGGCTACATATGAGTTCAAATCTGGGAATTAATCCTGTGTCAAAACAAAGAATTTGAACACCAGCTTATATTCCCTTCTTTACAAAGACAGGTTGCTGAATCAGAGACTTTATCTAAAAACTTCTTCAGTGCCATGAAGTTACAAGCATATGAACTATGTCACACTCAAGCTACTACTCACATACAGAAGAGAAGTCTTGGTTCTATGAAGCCAGTGAACAACAGTCTTCAGGAACTTTACATCTCATTAGACAAATCAGTATACAAACCACACATTTCTCACTAGCCATTCTAATATTACGAAACACTAACAAATCAGAAAACCCAAAAGGAGTATTGTATTGAACATTTTTCTAGAAGGCAAAAAAGTTATTCTCTCCATGGATGTATGCTCCAATAACTGTTAAATTCTTAATTGCTTGGTGTTGGGGTATAGATGGGACTGTTTTTAAATGCAAAAAACACAATAAATGCCTCTTTCAGTATTGTGTTCCCCTTCAAAACTCAAACTGACTAGCAATCCTGAAGTCCAGCAGCACACATCACATGGCTTATGCTTGAAGTGCACTGGAGATGGTATAAGGACAACCTCTACCACAGTCACCAGAACAATACTTCCCAGCCTTGCAATCAAGCTGCAGACTAATGGGGAGAGACTGGACAGGAAGAGAGTACTGAACACACAGTAAACTACTAAGCCATAAAAACCACCCAACCCTTCCTCACATATTCTTTTGAACCTAGGATTAAAGCATCAGGAATTTTTTTGCAGGCATTCATTGTTGCTCATATGATCCTCAAATAGCCAAGGCCAACAATAACACTTACAGTTCAAGGGTGGCACATCAGACTACCAAGCCAAAAAAACCCTCCCACTTTGATCTGTAAGTATCCTTAAGCGGTCATCTCTGGTTACAAAGAATGAATGCCACATGCCTGTAGCACCATATGGCAAAATAGAAAAGTCAAACACAGGTAGCAAGAAATCACTACCTTTAAGGAAAACAGGCTGGAAATTTCCTGGTACACCTTTTTACACTGGTCATCTGTTATGCAACTTACACATGCATTTATTAGAAAAGATACAAGAAAAAAGGAAAGAGGCAAGTAGGAGTAAAATGAAAACTCAGCACATAGCAAGAGACCATTGCTGCAGTAAATTAGAAGTCACTGTCTCCAAAACCAACTTGTAAGTATTTAAAAATATTGTAAAATACTCTCTTGTAATGTACCTGTGCAAACGTAACACAAGTGGGGATTTTCAAAGTGACAGGAAAGTGAAGCAGCCATGGCTATCAGTACCACATAGAACAATACTAATATTCAAACATTAATTAACAGGATCACATACAAAATTAATTTTCAGAAGTAACCTTCATTAGCCAGAGTCTTAGTTTTTCATTATTTCTGCAAGGGGAAGTACTTACACAAGAACATTAGAAATTCTAGACCTACTGAATTACTTTATTTTGTCTTACAAGTAGTAAGCAAATAGAACACTACTACAGCATCTTAAGTCAGTAACCTTGAAGTGATTCAGTAAGCTGCAGTATTTCCTCATCTCAGCCTACACAATGCAACTTTGAATTTATTACTTTAAGTCTCTAACTCAGTAGAATCCCTAATAAAATATGTAACTGCACAAGTCAAAACATGAACACCAATAGCTGGTATGGATAGCTTGCTTTAACAGATGGCTGACAAATACATTACTAAGTGATATAGTCTTAATGGGCTGGTGGCTCACAACAGTGATGTCAGGAGTTCAAGCATGACCCTTACAGCCAAGACTGCAGTGGTCATACTTGGAGGACCAACAACAAAAAATTACCTAAGTATATCTCAGATACCATAGCCAGTTCTAGTGCTAGCAACTAGCAGAAAAAAAAAAAAAATCACTTGATTGTAAACTGAGCAAAACAGAATCAGTGGGGAAGACATGGAACCTGTGATATCTTTATGGGATTATTTCTCAGTATAAGTATAGGCAGACCTGAAGTCCATAAAGAGCTGAAATGTGGATAAGGCTTACTAAGTAGCCCAACTTGCCACCTTGAACATATAAAGTCTACTTTTATTTTCTGCTTCTTGTTTAGAGAAGAAAATTATTTTTTCCCCATCTCAAGTAATGAAAATCTATTTACTAGCTTAATTCAAGCTGAAAAGTTCAGTTCTGTAAATTTAATATTTTAAGAAACTCATAAATTCTCATTCTTTAAAGGTGATAAATTACTTCTGCACAAAAAAAACCTTTCCAGACTGCTTTATATTTCCTCTTCAGAAAAAATGCTGTTCCATTACTAAGTAAAATGATATTTATCTGTCAAATAAATGAAAGTGAAAGCAAATATTGTAGTAATGTTCACCAACTTGTCCACATCTGTCAACTCCTTGTAATAAAAAGAACTTCACATTTTACAAGGAATACATGTCATTTTGTGGGTTATTTGCTTCAAGAAACTTTCTTCCATGAAGAACAGTCCTTCTGCTCACAGATACAGTACTACATATAAATACTCACAATAGAAAGTTGGTTCCCGTATTCTAATTCCCAGATGTAGCTCCTAAAAGCAAGGGGCACCACATATGCAAAGCATCCAATTACCTGTAGACAAGCACTACAGGTGGCTCTGAAGTTTTTTCTTTGGGGTATTTCTAATCAAATTCCAATGTGGTAGAAGGTGAAAATGTCCTTTATTTAAACATTAAGTTCACTGATAAACTGGTGTCTAAAGTAGTAATCTCCCAGGGAGATTAAATAGGGAGGGAAGAAATATTTTTCCCCACAATACATCTGCTAAACCCTGGTTTACTGTTAGAACTATGCCTGCTGATAAATTCTACATGAAATCAAAATTCTTTTTACTATATAGATACCACCAGACTTAATTTCTTGATGGATAGCTGAAAGCACAAAGAACCAAAATTAGGGACATCATGAAATACTGGCTTGAAAAAAAGAAGTATTTGAGAAAGTCTGCAGTTTATTTCAGTTTAAAGTAAAAAAGTTAAACTACCTTTTAGCATTCACAGGCTTATCAGTTATAACTTGAAGGCTGTGTACAAACAAAACCAAGTAACAAAATTAAGACTCATGAACTTCAAAAATGTTCAGAAGAAACAAAGTCCCTGAAGGAAAGGCTTCATGCTTTCCTATTACAAAAAACAGGCTTGTAACTTGGAAGTGATCAGAACAGAAATCCCTTTAATGCTCTATGTGGTCTTAGCTCAACTCACAGTGGCATTTCAGATGTTTGTGATGGAAACATCCCTAAGGCTAGCAACACGAGATATTTTGCTTCAGACTAAACGCACCTTAACATAATGTTCTAGTTTCAGGCCAGCTGGGTTGGAGTAATACTTTGTGCAATCAATCAGCCATTAAAACATGGTACTCTTAGGAACAGCTCTGCCAACTGAGTTAGAGTCAAATAAACAGAAAAGTAGCTAAGTATTTTAATCTACTCCAAGGACTTTTTATGGTCAAGCATATGGAGACAGGATAGCTCAGGCACAGAAAAACAAATACGACTTGTGCTGGGCCCTTAAAAAACTTTCTGCTCCTTTCTGAACAAGTTATTTCAGATGATTCAGACAAACACAGCCCACCGTTTTGGTGGGAGAGTATTAAGTCACTTGCCTTTACAGGCTCAAATCTCTGCCAGTAGGAAAAAAATGACTTTCATATGAGGTGCTTTAGCTAACAGGAACTCTGCGTAGGAACTACATTGTTATGGGCTTGCTCCCCACACAATTACCTGAATTATGAGAGAGAGAAAAAAACCTAACACATTTCAAGAAGCATCAAAAAGTGACAAAATCATAGAACTGATCATCATTAGGAAGAAATTTCTCACTGTGAGGGTGGTGGGGCAGTGGCCCAGATTGCCCAGAGAAGCTGTGGATGCCCCTGTTCAAGGCCAGGCTGGATGAGGCTTTGAGCAACCTGGGCTAGTGGAGGGTGTCCCTGCCCATGGCAGGGGGGCCGGAACCAGATGATCTCTAAGGTCCCTTCCAACCCAAACTATTCTGTGATTCTATGATTCTATCTATGAACATAAGAGATACTGCTCATTAAATCTCCTTTGCAAAGGAGATGTGGAGGCACAAGGAAGGTCTTACAAAAGAGGCCTCTGATGAAACAGAAAAATGGAAAATAAAGGACAAGAAAAAAGGGAATGGACTTTAAAGTCAATGCTAAGAAGATATTTATATTATTATGGTGAATACCAAGCAAATACTGCTGCTCACAATTACCATTTCAACACCGGAAGTTTGAGGGAAGTAGGAATTCTTGTAATTCCTTTATGTAACTTCCCAGATTTCAGCTGTTGTAACTGCAGCATATGGACAGTTTCTCTTCAAACCACTCTAGAAAGGTTTTTTTAAATTGGTTTGTTTCAGTTTTTTTAAATCAACTCAGGCAGAACACCAAACCATTTTCTTCAAGAGTTTCAGCTTCAGTGAGAACGCTTTTGCAGGACCATAACTTTAAGGATGGCAATGCAGGGCATGCAAAAATGTAACTGTTTAAGCAGGGTTATCAATGGGAAGATGACTTTACGCTGAGACAAAGTCCTAAACAGTTTAAATTAATCCAAATTTTCAATTGAAGTGATTATACCTCTAAAGCAACCCAGGCAGTGTTAAGCATGTATCCCCTTGATATTAAAATAATGTCATAAACAGTAACTACTATATATTAACAGAACCAGAACATAAACTTCTAACAAAATAACAGACAAACTGCTATAACAATGATTAGAACTGAACCTCCAGTTCAGTGATCATAGTCTCAAACATCTTCAGGCAAAACCCAGAATAAGATAAAACCTAGAATTTTTGCCTGTAATACAAGTTTCTTATCACAAGCTTTTATAAGAAACTTTCAGTTTCCTGACAGAGAACATTCAGGTTTTAACAGAAGGCAAAAAAAATTAGTTCAGCATCTGAAAAGTACAATAGTTCTAGAATGCAGAGACACCTCACCAAAAATGCTATAAGTAACCTCTTAGCTTTGATTCTATTTTTCCTTGCATAGTTCTGAAAATGTGATGGAAATCAACCAGTTTATGCTGGAATTTAATGCCAAATGTTGTAGTGTGTTATCATCATTATTTACATACTGGTATTGCAATAGGGAACTAATGCATTTCACATTATTGTAAGAGGAAAAAATCAGTTCATAAAGAATAAGGAGGAGCAGACACTAGAAACCCAAGTTACTTAGCTGGAATTCTCCAAAGCACTTGAACAGTTGCTATTAGAAGTACACTATCAAATTATAGAATAAAAGTATATGACTGCCTTTATGAGGCAATTACTACCCCTGCCCCAAGAGATTTACACTAAATAGCTTCTAATAATGCATTTCTTACCCAGCAAGCCAGAGCCACACATTAGAAGTAGTAGACACTATGCCAACAAGAAAATACAGATGAACATACATGATCTGTGGAGACAACTGCTTTCAGAACACTCCATTTACTTTCTAAGTATTATTGCAATAAAAGTGGAAAGGATGTGAAAGTAATTAATTGACATACGTCATATTTAAGGCACTTCAACCTCTCAGCAGTGTAGGATTAACAACTCTATGCCTATTAAAGTACTTAATATTACTTACGTTACAGTAGTGCCCAGAGGCCCCAAGACTGAGGCCTCTCTTGAGTGGAGTATTAGAAAATCATTATCACATTGACTCTCAAAGAATTCCCTTTCAAATTATTTTTTTTTAAAGTATGTTTTGTTTAAGCCAAGTTGCTACTTCTGTAAGCTTTAGTACAGTTTTTGCTGTTTATCTCATCTTTAAAGTCAAAAAGAAGTACAAGCACACCACATATTTTTAAACAGAAAGACAGAAGCATAGCTCTGAAACACAGACTTCTCCCTGCCTTAGAGGCCATTGGGTCTAGACACACAGATGTTCCTTAATTTATCAGCACATGTATAAAGAGGTCTGTAAAACTAGATTGCTGTCCCTCTACCCTCTAGAGAACAAAATCCCAAATCAAACCCTAGCATTAGCAGGTCTGTGGGAATGCTGAATTTAACTAGCAAAATGATCTGGGAAAAATTAGTATGCTCTCAAAATTCTCACTGAGATCAAACTACTGAGTGTTAAAGTTCACATGGAACAGGCAAAATCTGCATAAACTTCTTAGAGACCTTACTGAAACAGATGGTTCAATAATACAAGTTTCCAAACAAATAATTGTATATACAAACGTTAGTCCAATCTGCTGTTGTAAAAATCAATGTCTTTTTCAAATTTTTTTCTGACACAAGTATTTTTTTCAAACTTCAAAAGCTGACATATCCTGCATAATTAACTTTTGGTTTTTACTAACGGACCCACCGAGACTATTCATTATATTTTACTTTTAAGACCTGTTGGATGAAAGCCAGCACAACTTTATGCAGAGAGTCTAAAAAAAAATTAAATTCTAAATTATTTTTTAAAATCATCAGGAAACCATTAGTACCAAACAAAACACAAACATCCTTCAGATTACTCTGCACAACTCAGTAAAGCTAGTTACTTGGTTGTTGCATTTTCATCTGTTATGAGATAAAACACACAACATGATCAATGATTCAACAGTCCAGTGTATGTTGGCACAGCAACCACAAGCCTGCTGGGGTTCAGAAGTAATATAGCTGGACTTCTGCAGTAGAAGGACACTAGCATCAATCCACTGCCCAACCGGTTTTTCCCTGACCTGTCTTAAGCGTATTTTACAAAAAGTTTTGGTCCGTTGCAGAGCAATCCCGAGTAATTTAATCAGTTCCTTAATTTCAACAGTTTAACATTGAGGTTGAATAATCTGTTCCAACAAATCATCTCTGGAATTCATATGCTCTTAAATGCTCAATCAAGAACAGATTTGCAGTGAGATTCCCTATCTTCCTGTCTCACAGAAGGATCTTACCAGACTGTAAAGCTTCACTTTTTATTCTCTTAAAGAAGAAACTACTCCACTGGAGGTATGAGACCCCAGGCTCTACCTTCACTCAAGAAAAACAGGAAATCTAAAGCACAGTACAGCAATTCTACTATTCTAGAATTAACAGTATGCCCATAAATGAAATGAAAATTTAAAAAAACAAACATTTTCGATTTTCCTTTTACAATTCACCTCATTTTGTTACATAACTCAGGACTGTTTGTTAGGATCTATAAGCAAATTTTACAACTGAAAATTAATGTGAAAAAAAGTGAACTTTAATAAGTTACTTACTGTAAATGTGCTACTTTTACTGATACAGGAATGTGGGGAAGTTGAGTGGCCCATTTCAGTGTAACATCTTGATAAACATTCAACATTTTACTGTGGTTTCCAAGTAGAGTGTTTATTGTTCCTTCTTTCACTGTTAAAGACATAAAACCAGTTGTAGGATGAAAGATTTTCAAAAGCTATTACTTTTCTTTGAGGCTTACAGGATTACACTATTTTTTTATTTTCCTTTTAAGCCATTGCTTGTTATAAATGAATTTAGTACAATTATAAGTGTCAAAAGTTATGAACATTACATTGACAATAACCATGGATATATGTGGATACCGATTATGGATACCAATTTCAATTGCATACTACACATGCCACAACTTTCCAAGGTTCTAGCCAGACATGTTTGGTAATTTAAAACATGACTAACAAAAGACTCATAATTGCCACGTTAGCATGCCAGAATAAATATGACAAAATACACATTGGTTAAATATCAGCTACGCATACTCTTCATTAATTCACTGACCTGTGAATATTGATCAAAGGTGTATGTATTTCTAGGTTTTATTTATAGTATAATTTAAACCAGAAAGTATAAAATATGAAGATTGTTAAGTTCATATTTATAAAGTCTAAAATGATATTTTAAGTCTAAAATAAGATATGGTATCAAAAATTTATCAAATAGTTTTTGAAATATGAACACGGGACAGGTATTAAGAACCTGTAGTTCTACAGTGGCATTCAACCAAGTTGCTTCTATACAACGTAAAAAGTTAGTTAAAAAAAATCAAATAAATTTACTGTTAGGAGATGAAAGCTTACTCTTCCAATCTCTCTCATTCTTCCATGTTTGTTGCTTTGATAGCCTATGCAAACTGACTCAAACACTAGACAAGTACCTCAATTTGGTGAGGAGAAAATAGCTATGTAGATTCTAAAAATTACGACACTTCACACTAAGTAACATTTGAAAATAAAACTGCTTCACCCAAAAAGAGTGCTCCAGTTCCACAGAGTTTCTACAAATCAAGAGCTTATTCACAAAAATATATTTATTCAGTGGAAAAAAAATTCTTAGCTGTAAAAGTAATCAAACTAAAGTTGAATTTTCTTTTACAAACCTGAACAATAAGGAATGAAGCAACTTGGACTATAATCAAGCTTTTTCATGAATCGAATTTGCCCATTATCCTTGAGGCAAAAGAAGTTTCTTTCACCAAGCACAAAAACAGAAGACACCGCTTGATTAAAGGACACAACACGTACATCCAGCGCTTGTTCTCCAATGTTTAAAACCCAATCCACCTTCAAAAGAAAAAAACATGCTCCAGAGATCAGTTGTCAGCTGCATATTAGAGACAGAACTTATAGACAAGGCTTACAACTCATCAAGTTACATGAATATCATTAACAGATAGAAAAGCAAAATCAAGGTCTTTTTTGAAAGAGAAAAATATTAGTTATCCTCTTACTTTGAAGGTAGTTAATGACTTTCCTTATTGTGAGTAAAGCAGCAAAAACACTCTCCACTTTTTGAAATAGTCATGGATTGATGGCTACAGAGTTCACTTAAGTGTATTTAAATTTTACACATCCCATTCAAAATGAAAACACTTTATACTTTAACTATTATAAATACAAGAAGAGTATTAGAATCCTTTAAATCTGCCTCTGTACATGTCCTTAGATATTAAGGGCAATGTTAGAGAGCAAAAGGTGGTAACTTATTCTTCCAATACATGTAAATGGAAAATTAGATAAAGTTTTAGGTGTGTAAACCAACATTCATGCTTGCAGTCACTAATGTACACCCTTCAATCTGAAGAACATTTGTGTATACGATAGCTTGTCTACTTTTCCAACTACATATATTGACACAATAAACAAGTACTTACAAATCCCACCTTGCCTATATCCTTACATCTTCAAACAATACTATTGCTTATTGATATTTCATTGGTTTGTTATTTCAGCTCCTCTGAGAAATTCCAACTAACTCACACATACAAAAATTGCTTCTGACTGCCGCCAAGCTGGTTAAACAGAAATTCAGAATTTCCGAAATCAACAAATACCAAAGTTCAACTGTCAGCACTTGCTATATTAACAGCATCAATCATTTTTGTAAAAGAACATAGAATGTGTTAGTAAACATACTGGCATATCTGATATGTGAAGCTGGAAGTGCCATCTTAAAAGTCAAAGGGAAAAAAAGCCAGGTTTATTACATTCGTCTCCACTTATGCTTCTCATTTTAGGTTAAAAAAAATTATTTAATTTGCAGCATATCTGATGAAGTGTCAACATTTTTTATTCAAAAAATTACATCTTCTCCTAATTCAAAAAGTAGGATTCTGACTGACAGTTTGAAAAAGTTCTACGATTAGCCACTGAAAGAAAGATGTTCTCCCAGTATTTTACTATCATACCTGAAATACACTGAATCTAGCATTTTATGCAGTATATTTAGCAGACAAGCAATTCTACTGCAGGACCACAGAGAATTAAATTCTCTGCTTATTAATAAGAGGTAGATCAAATATGAAATAACTTTGTCACAGGGACCTCCTGAAGACGATTGAATCCACAGATTTTTGACAAAAAGAGTCTAGGACACTGACTATTTACAGAAACATTTTTCATCACTGACTTTTCTCTAAGTATGAAGGGCTCCCCAAGTAGAAGGAGGTTAATTTTCTAAGTTCAAAACAAAGTCACAGACAGACTTAAATTAAAAACATGACCAATATTTCAAGTGTACCTATTTATCTACTTTACTACAGTTTAGGTTCTGTATTACAAAGACTGCCTTAGAAACAGTTATTTCCAGTACACNGAGTTTTCAGGCCCAACCTGAAACAACTGAAGCCCAAAGAAATCTTAACTGAAATCTACTGGAGTCTTTCCACTGCCTTTAATGGCAACTGGATGAGGTCCTTTGTCAGAAGACAATGTTTCCATTTGTTACTTAGCATTTGGTCTTTTTAACATGCATGCAGGGTACCATACAGGTTAGGTAAAATAAACAGGTTTTACCACAAGTCTTTTTCCAGAACTAAGTTTTTGCTGTTCTGGTTCTTGTCTTTCATCAGCATCTGTCGCAAATGCCAGCACTTGGTATCTGTTATAGGAAGCAAAAGAAAAAAAGCAACACATATATTTGTAGTTAATACCTTAAGTAAAAAAATAAAATATAATTATATTATGAGTATACATACACAGTAAAAGCACAGTCTAAAAGGATTGTTAGGAAGCCTACTGCAATGCATCTATCATCATCAAAGATGTTAAAATAAATATCACTGTAGGATAACAGCTAAGAGCAAAGGCAGAAATTAAAACAAACATTTCTATTCAGATTTTATCTAGTGCTAAAATAAATTCAAAAGCTAAATATATTAGATAGAAATCTAGACCACAAAGAAGACAGAGCAAGAAACCAATATATTTTCAAACTGTGAAATTAGGATTCTAATAAAAAAATAATTTTTTTGCTCTCACTAAGCTTTAAAAAAAAACCTCCTATATGACCCTGAAACACAATCTGCTATATCTAATAGTTACACTCTCAAGCACATCCATTAGGTAAACTGTTTCCAATCCAAGAGATAACAGTAAACTGGCACCAGTAGGTGGCACATCTAGCAAAAGATGGGAGGTTTTGGGGTTTGAGGTTTTTTTATTATTTTGTAACTGCCAACCAACCATACTAAGAAAAACTGTCAATGAAGGCATTAGAACAAAAGTTGCCAACTGCTATAAAAGCTCCACACACCTATCTGTCCTAAATTACACCTGCGCAATCCTCAGTTTTCAAACTGTGTCCTCCCTGATTCTTCTGGAACTATTTCTTTCCTGAATTTGTGCTGGTGTTCTAACCTACTGAACTACCCTGTTCCCAATGTAGCACATTAGACAATCTGTANACAAATGAAAGTGGTGCTCATTATTGAAGGATTTTAGTGTCTAAAATTCTTTTACTTGCAGAAGTAAATTATGTACTTGGAGTAAGAAATTTAATTGCTTAAGGTGAATGCTACGACCTAGCTAAAAATCCTAAATAAGCTTCTTTTAGTACAATTATCATATATTCAAGTGTCCTCTATATGAATACATTCACTTCCCTTTTTCAGTTTAACACATTTATAAGAGAAGGTGCAGATCCTGACCTAAGAAAATTTTATCTTTTCACCATATTTTATTGATAGTCTTTGCTAGCACTTATGCAAAAGATAGAATTTGATTCTGGAAGTCATGGAGTGCCATCAGCTCTCCATAATTATAATTTTATTAACTACTCCGGGACTAATACATAGTTTTCAAACCAAACCCCCATTGAACATATGTATTGATATTTACATGCCAACTACCTGCATACAAGTCCTTCACAGCACAAAACTCTGGCCACAGATGACCAACACAAACTTCCAATTCAGCTATCCCATCAAGTATAGAATCATTTAAATAAGAGGCATTTTGCTTTTAGATCTTGAAAGAATTCAGAATCAACACAGGAAATATTGCTTTCAAACAAAGGCATTGGTCTGTATGAGCTATAGGAAGATGGATATGAGCTATGGAAGATGGATATATTGAAATTTGGCAACTTGTTCTGCTAAAAGCACTAGCTAGAACTGCTTTTTTTTTTCTTTTACTATAATAAGAAAAAAACATGTTTAACACAACCATAAAAATAACCTCTTCTCTCCTTACCATGCCTATTTCCTTCACTTTCAAAGGATTACTTAACCCTGTTCTAATATCCTAATAGTTCAGACACACACCAGAGGTCAGTACCACAGTTTTAGCACTTGGCACTAAAGACCAATAACCAGACTCCAAGTGAAGAATTTCTTTAAAACTACACCCTCCTACAACAGAGACACCACACTTGTGAATCAGTGACGGACTGAGGAAAAATTTTACCTACTTAATACAAACCCCTACTCGTCCCGCTTCCCCTAAGGTATTACGAAAGCATCCCCCTTTGTGCACTTGACCCTATACCCTACAGCATCACTTACACGCTGGATTTAGCGCCTATCCCTCACTCTAGTATTCAAGGAGGTTAAGAAGCCTCCTCTGCCGCTTTGTCAGGTGGATTCCATCTTTTTCCCCAGCCCTCATTCCTTTGAGAGGATCCTATGCTCATAAAAGCCAAAGCCTTGTCTCAAATCTCTTCTGAAAACTGAACAGATTCATCAGACTAGCACCTATTTGCATCAACATAAAAGTAACGGTGAAACAACTGGACGGAACATCTTGCTCAAGCAGTCCAGTGTAGACAACACTGAAAGCACAGATAAGATTGAACTGAAGCAGGGAAAAATCTGGCACTTGCTGGACAACACGATGTGCCTTGATAAGCTAGTAAACTTAACAACATTTATACAAATAAAATAGGACCATTAAGTCCTCAGGACACACGGTATGCTTTCTTCTATGACTGTACAGAGACAGTAATCACTCAACAACATACAACATTTTGTTTTTCTTCTTTCTTGCAACTACCTATTACATGCTTTGGTACACAATATTACTAAAGGCAATAAAAATTAGACATGATTATTTTTTATTTGCTTACGTACTAAATGATGGCACAAAAATATGCTATAATTACTGGACACAAACACATACTTGTAACTCTCCACCTGTCGACAAGAAGACACTGTAATGAAAGAATCTGTTCGAGAGCTGTAAGCCAA
>VZTO01023160.1:35535-45851 GCA_013400615.1 Syrrhaptes paradoxus | reverse complement strand
AAAAAAAAAAAAAAAAAGCTTTGAAAGACCTTAAAGTTCTGAAACTTTTGATCCAACACATGTTGTCCACAGGCCTCCTTAAAGAGGTTTCCAAAAGGGGAAATATATTCTTCTAGTTCCAAATACAAATCTGGAAAAAGGGTCAGAAGGGGAGCAAGCACCCTCATAAAAACTGGAACATTTGGGTCATTTTCCCACAATACGATATATTTTCAAAGTGTACTGCTCATTTTCTGGTTTCTAGTTTTTATATTCTTTGGTAATTCATACCAAATTATCTTCCATATCACATGTTAGAAGTAGGATTCCATGTTTTAACAAATGAAAAAGTTGCAAGATTTCATTGTTGGTACTACTCCATCCTCATAGTTTGTATATGATTAACACACTCAGAACCACAGAGATATTGAGCTACAGTTCCATCCTCCATAAAAGAGAGGACACTTTTATTAAGGAAAGAAGTAATATCAAAGTACTTTCTCGTTCTTTGCATGCACTTGTTTAAAGAAACTTTTTCTCTCCCTTTCCCTATATGCCTCCTCTGCTTAGAAACCTAAGAGAAAGTATCTCCTTGACTAACTTTTATCTGTAATGTTGTAAGACTTACATTCTCTAAAATATATGCTTGGACTCAGTTTTGTAAAATGTTTGTAGAACACTGTCTAATGATCCAATCAGTACAATATAATAATATTGTCACAAGTAATTCTTTATTTTTCTCTTTTGTGTTTAATGCTGTAGCCTGAATCTACAAATGCAGTTCTACTTGACATGCATCTGTAGAAAATGAAAAAATTTTGAATTGTTAAAAATGCCTGCCTCGTTAAAAATCTTTCTCACTCCTCATTTGATCTTCTCCTTTGAAACCATTTTAAAATGTGACAAAGACGAAAAAGGATTTCAGAGAAGGGCAAGCCGTAGGCTGCATTTGTATACCTGGGGATCTGCCATACCATCACATAGGCTTAATGAAAAATTGAATAAATTACTATTTATTGATTTTTTCACTATTTATAAATTGATGGGAGAGTCTGTAATGAGATCATGCCATTATAATAGGATCATAAATGAAACCCGTCCATGAGTTGTTATTAAGGATGCATCCACATTTTCATTTGAGTTCACTTTTTTTCTGGACTGTAACTACTAAAAATGCCTTTACTGTGAACATGCCTGAGCTGTATTTTGTTATCATTTCAATAGGTACATCCATGTTTCCTGCTGCTTGTGCTTTCTCTGATGTGAGGTGGTTAATCAAGAAATAACAGTAAAGCAGAAATTCCCTGTGTTCTAGAAGGCAGATTGCAAAGGACAATAGCTGAGACACGGATCTTAGTGTGTCAATTGGTCATGACAAAGGATCATATTAAAACATCCTTCTTTAGACGCCTTCTTTAAAATTAAACCATTTCCCCTTGGAGGGAGTTCTGTGTTGAGTACATTACGGCCTGGATGACTAAATCACAGTCCATGCCTGAGCTCTGGTGCTGCCCATTCAAAGCCTGGGTGTACTGTGGACAGCAGACCAGTGCCTGTCCTCCAGACCAGGCTTCTCTGAGCTTGCAGTACTCAGAAGTGAGGACAACGGTGAACAACTCAGGGCTGAGATGGCACGTAAACCTATACAGTTTGATCATACCCTGATAGCCTGTGATATGAACTGATGGGCAAAGAGAAACTTAACTAGAAGAAGCCTAGCTACAACCAGTTGTTGGATCAGAAAAAAATTAGGTTGACTGAATAATAAAGAAAAGAAATGTAAATCTGGTGGCTCATTTTAGAGGTTGTTTGACTGAAGCATGAGAAACTTATTTTGGAAGCTGTACTTCTTGCAAACTAGAAGAGAATATGTCCATTTCGACATATTGGCTGGAAGCCTTGTTAAAGGATCTGAAACAGGTATGCATAAACACAATGTCCATTTCTGACTACCAGAGAGCTTCTGCATTAATTTTACCAAGCTTTGTACATGATTACAAAGATTGAACAAATCCTAATGCATAATCTTAAATACAACTAGGCAAAACATGGCTATGACTTGCTGGGTTTTACTCATATTTTAAACAGCAAGAGCTTAAATGAACTGAAAAAAAAAATCCACCTCATATTGTAAAACTAAGATAAATGCTTTGGTTTGGTGCTATCTATAGTATTCTGAAATATTTATAGCACCTGGACCAAAAAAAAAGGTGCATTTAGAATTGCACATCAGTCTTCACTCAGAAGTGCTTTATTTTGTCTAAGTCACACCCTGAACATAATTGTAACATAGCATTTGAAGTTAATTATACCATATCTAAGAAACACCCTACATTTTATTGCAAGGCTGAATGTGCCAAAGGTTTGGCTGTTCCTACTGCCAGCAGCTAGTATCACAGTAGGAAAGTCCAGCTTCTGGCAAAACAGGATAAACCAAGAATTTTTATAGACATAGTGAAAATATACATACATTCATGAGTCAGTGGAATGAGTCACAAAAACCATGTTTTCACTTCAGAGGAAGCAACTTTAACCCATATTACTGACTCTTAGAAGGGTCAGTCATATTTTTTTATTGTAACTAGTTTTATGACACCCTCTTCCTACTTCTCTATTACCTACACTGTGAATGAAGATCACGGCATTCTCAGAGTTCCTTTTGATCTGGAAAACTCACATCTGAGACAGCAAAGTGCTTAGGGGAACACTTTCAGCTCAAAGAAAAATAATTTCCTTCAGGAGGAGAAACAAAATAGTGTAAAACAGAAAAAGAGCTGTTACAGAACAAGCATAACACTAGAAGGTATGGGTTTGTTAACTAGGAAATGATGTTTGGTGCCTACATTTCTAACTGCCGCTGAAGATATTCACCAGTGTAACACTTTTCCAAGAAATAAGGAATGAGGTGGCTAAAATTCTAATATGCTCTGAAAATTTAGGACTGATATTTCTGTTTCAACAAAAGCTCTGGTGCACTCCTGAGCCTTAGTATGACTCTCTGAAAAAGGCACAATAAAGATCTGGTCCTTATCTTACTTTATGTGCTCTCACTCATAGCTGTTGCAGTGTACTAAGCTGATAGAAAAGTAGCTGTGCCCATAAATATAATCAGCAATTATAAGTATTCACAAGAACAGAAATATGTTCCTTAGGTAAATTTGCATCTTACATAAAATAACCTGATTCAATTAAAAAAAAAAGGATATGCAAATACCATTGTTAATATTTTTTACAGTTACTAGTCTTGGGTTGATTTCTCTCACGTTTTTGCACGTACATACAAAGTGTGTACAATAAACCTTGCTGGAATTTGCTTAGCATAAATTTGGTGAATACCAACAACAGGAATTTTATTACTTTAGTGCATGAGTAATTGTTGCAGTGAAAATTCCTGATTTTTCAAAAATAAATGGTGCATAAAAGCACATAAAAGCTCAGTTAATATGTCTGAACTTGTTCAAGAACATGGCCCAGCTCAACCAATGGAACTAGGCTTTTATTCAGCAGAGACCTCTTAAATTCATTGCCTCACTGCACAGTAAATCTGTTCTTTTAGCAGGTTTTTCTTTTAGCAGGTAGTCAATTAAGGGGGGGGCAGGTGTCCTCATGACAGTGAAGTGCATGCTCTTACAACATTTCANCAGTTGTTGGATCAGAAAAAAATTAGGTTGACTGAATAATAAAGAAAAGAAATGTAAATCTGGTGGCTCATTTTAGAGGTTGTTTGACTGAAGCATGAGAAACTTATTTTGGAAGCTGTACTTCTTGCAAACTAGAAGAGAATATGTCCATTTCGACATATTGGCTGGAAGCCTTGTTAAAGGATCTGAAACAGGTATGCATAAACACAATGTCCATTTCTGACTACCAGAGAGCTTCTGCATTAATTTTACCAAGCTTTGTACATGATTACAAAGATTGAACAAATCCTAATGCATAATCTTAAATACAACTAGGCAAAACATGGCTATGACTTGCTGGGTTTTACTCATATTTTAAACAGCAAGAGCTTAAATGAACTGAAAAAAAAAATCCACCTCATATTGTAAAACTAAGATAAATGCTTTGGTTTGGTGCTATCTATAGTATTCTGAAATATTTATAGCACCTGGACCAAAAAAAAAGGTGCATTTAGAATTGCACATCAGTCTTCACTCAGAAGTGCTTTATTTTGTCTAAGTCACACCCTGAACATAATTGTAACATAGCATTTGAAGTTAATTATACCATATCTAAGAAACACCCTACATTTTATTGCAAGGCTGAATGTGCCAAAGGTTTGGCTGTTCCTACTGCCAGCAGCTAGTATCACAGTAGGAAAGTCCAGCTTCTGGCAAAACAGGATAAACCAAGAATTTTTATAGACATAGTGAAAATATACATACATTCATGAGTCAGTGGAATGAGTCACAAAAACCATGTTTTCACTTCAGAGGAAGCAACTTTAACCCATATTACTGACTCTTAGAAGGGTCAGTCATATTTTTTTATTGTAACTAGTTTTATGACACCCTCTTCCTACTTCTCTATTACCTACACTGTGAATGAAGATCACGGCATTCTCAGAGTTCCTTTTGATCTGGAAAACTCACATCTGAGACAGCAAAGTGCTTAGGGGAACACTTTCAGCTCAAAGAAAAATAATTTCCTTCAGGAGGAGAAACAAAATAGTGTAAAACAGAAAAAGAGCTGTTACAGAACAAGCATAACACTAGAAGGTATGGGTTTGTTAACTAGGAAATGATGTTTGGTGCCTACATTTCTAACTGCCGCTGAAGATATTCACCAGTGTGACACTTTTCAAAGAAATAAGGAATGAGGTGGCTAAAATTCTAATATGCTCTGAAAATTTAGGACTGATATTTCTGTTTCAACAAAAGCTCTGGTGCACTCCTGAGCCTTAGTATGACTCTCTGAAAAAGGCACAATAAAGATCTGGTCCTTATCTTACTTTATGTGCTCTCACTCATAGCTGTTGCAGTGTACTAAGCTGATAGAAAAGTAGCTGTACCCATAAATATAATCAGCAATTATAAGTATTCACAAGAACAGAAATATGTTCCTTAGGTAAATTTGCATCTTACATAAAATAACCTGATTCAATTAAAAAAAAAAGGATATGCAAATACCATTGTTAATATTTTTTACAGTTACTAGTCTTGGGTTGATTTCTCTCACGTTTTTGCACGTACATACAAAGTGTGTACAATAAACCTTGCTGGAATTTGCTTAGCATAAATTTGGTGAATACCAACAACAGGAATTTTATTACTTTAGTGCATGAGTAATTGTTGCAGTGAAAATTCCTGATTTTTCAAAAATAAATGGTGCATAAAAGCACATAAAAGCTCAGTTAATATGTCTGAACTTGTTCAAGAACATGGCCCAGCTCAACCAATGGAACTAGGCTTTTATTCAGCAGAGACCTCTTAAATTCATTGCCTCACTGCACAGTAAATCTGTTCTTTTAGCAGGTTTTTCTTTTAGCAGGTAGTCAATTAAGGGGGGGGCAGGTGTCCTCATGACAGTGAAGTGCATGCTCTTACAACATTTCAGTTATCTTTAAATTTAATCATATTTTAAGAGTTGTATTTTAACTAAGTTTGTGATTTTCTGGGGTGACATGGTTATATTTTTAAGCATATAGATAGTGAGAAAAGCATACCTGTATTAGTAAGTCTCTCTCTTTTCATACACTCAATTTTATATATCTATATTAACAAGGGAAGAAATATACCTTCTTCTGTTTGTAATTCTCACCCTCTACTCTTCCATCAATTGGTATATGCACTTCAACTTAATGTGGATAAATAAAGGAACACCACAAAGTTATAATTTAGAAATTTAGGATAAGTGGCTAATAGAACATTTAAAATGTACAAGCATTACATTGCTGATGAGGAATATCATAGCCTAGATTTCAAAAAGGACATAGGTACATTTGGGGTGAGAGAACACAAACAGACCTGTAGTGTTTACCAGAGGAATTTTTAACTTCTAATCCTTACAGTGATGACACTCATTGCTATAAAGAAATAGAAAAAGGACAGCAGTCTCTTTCATCAAGTGTATGCCATACAAGCCTAATTTTTAATTAAATTCCCTACAATTTAGTGTTCATAGAAACCAAATAATTGAAATATTATATGATTCTGAAATGTAAACCTTATTTCTAATGTAGGCATTAAAATGCTGTTATAAACAACCATTCTATTCTTAATTGAATTTTCAAAAATTCCATTATTTAAAAAATAATAAATGTACTAATGGAGTTTGATAAGATTACTGTAACTGAACACCGCTATAAGCTTCAAATACTAGGAACACTGCATACACTGCAGATGAATTAGCTGTTCTTAAATTAAGGAATATTACAGTCAGTAATGGTATGACATTCTTTTTTATGGCCATGGCTTAGGTTATAATGTGACAGAAAAAAAATGTAATGTTTCCAAAATGACAGTTTTTAGATTTGTGTTGCCTGAGGTAGTTCAGCTGAACAATAAACTATAATTTGATTGATGGAAAATTGAAGTGGTTCATCTAACTTGCCAGGCTGTCTCACCCAAGGCTTTGGTTTTGCATGTATGATGATGTATCACAGTTTTAGAGATAATGTTGTTTGTATTATACATGAGATTTTTTTACACATAAAAATGAAGACTTCATTACTCAGTAAAGATCAAAATATGCTATGGATTAGCAAGGAATCAGATTTGTTTAAGAATGGATTTGTACATCAAAACGTGCTCTCTTTGTGAAACCAAATGATAAATAACATATAGTACTGGAGTGTCTTTATTTTTATGAGAAAATCAGCCATATCACCGGTTATGAAATTATTAACTTAAAGGAGGGGTGACATCTGCACCCAAGAGAAACAGAGAGTGGTAGCTTTTCCTTTCTTTAAAATTAATCCTGTGAAATAACAGACTGGTCAGCAGAAATCTTTTAGAAACAGCAATAACATTTTTATAGCTGTATTAATATATACCTAAGGAGGAAAAAAGTTGACTACGAAATAATAAAGATGCTATTAAATATATATTGTAACATTTATATAAGTTTGGGGTTTGTTTAATTACTGATGCAGTGTGTGTACAGTAACAGCTTCAGAAAAATTACTCTATAGTATTTTTTTTAGAATCCGTGAGGACAATTTTGAATTGCTCAAACCATTCAGTCACCAGCCATTTTTTCCCGTAAATATTTTGCATCAAGAAGGATGTTTGTCTTCTGCTCTTCTGTCATCAAACTAGTTAGACCAGCCATCTCCAGACAGATAAAAATAAGGCATGGCATCTAGTTTCAGCTGTTAACGGAAGGCAGATTTGAGGAAAAGATCATATAGCTGAGAGTATGATTATAATGTTTTGTTTTGATTCCTTCCTTTCCATTCATTTTCATTCAAAAGAAAAGGCCAGCTGTTGAGCCATTTTGAACAAGGGTCTGTCTTGCTTTTTCTCTTCCTCTCTAAGTACATGAAATAGCTAATATTGGCTTTCCAAGTGAAACCGTAACACTTGAACTTGAAGAAACAGGAATATTACATCTCTCTGCTATTTATTACCCTGCCAAACACTAAACAAGGCTATGATCAAACAAAACTGTGGTAATCCAGTCTTCTGGGAGATTTAATTGGCATACTACACTCTTTATTTTTTCTGCAAAATGTCCTGAATTGCAGACATTCAAGAGTTGGGGCTTAATCAGCAGATAGAGCTTCTTATTATTACACAGAAATGCAGGAGAATTGTATTTGAGACTATCCTTGAAGTAACAGAAGATCTGTCTGTAATGAGATTTCCAAAATTACTATAGGGAATTCTCTACAGGGGAAGTGCTTTCTTCTCGGGTCATTACATGGCCATAAGTCTTAATTTTCCAGGCATTTTACTCCTTCTCCCTCTGTGTCATGCTTTTTATCAGGGTTCAAATCTGGAAATGCCATTGTCTTTTCAAAACTGCAGCTTAAAACCGAACCATCCATTCAGGGAGATAGAGAGAATGCATCAACAGTAGGATTGGCCTTTCTGTATGATAAAAGAAAAAAAAAAAACGAACCAACCAACCAAACAAACAAAAAACAAAAAAACACAGAAGAAAGGTCAAAAGACAGCTTTTCTGTATTTTGCAAAATAAATTAAAGACTAAAGGAGAAAGACCTGCAAAATGAATACTGCTGTTATTTAAGGAATATGGAGAGAAATCTAATTATGGAAAGAAAGTAAGGATCAGCTAGGTATATAGGACTGGAGAAGACATTTTGGGTCTTTATTCAAACTCACAGACAGCACATTATGTAATACCTGTTATTGAGTTATTAAGCTCTATCTGTAAAGCATTTCGGGTAATTTTT
Organism: Syrrhaptes paradoxus; assembly: GCA_013400615.1. Taxonomy (NCBI): domain Eukaryota; kingdom Metazoa; phylum Chordata; class Aves; order Pterocliformes; family Pteroclidae; genus Syrrhaptes; species Syrrhaptes paradoxus. The sequence goes on along the minus strand of VZTO01023160.1, from coordinate 37,513 downwards.
ACTGCAGTTCTATTTAGGAAGCCATCAGAGTCTTACTGCTGGGTAGAACAGTGAGTTACGAATGTCCTTCCAGTTTCCAGAAGAACATAGTAACCGACAACTTATTTCCAGTTCCTCATCTGGGAATAATAAATATAATGTTTCATCTGAAGTAGCTCTTCTCTCCTCCTAGTGTTACTAATGGTTTTTTGATAGACATATCTGTTTTGGGAAATCTTCTGAGGAAAACAACTGAAGAAGGCTTGGTAGGAGGAGTATTACTTGATGACCATGGGATCACCGTCATTTTGGAGACATGAAAAGGCAAATTTACAAAGTGAGGGGTCGAAGCCACCAATAGGGAACTATTCATAACAGTACAGCTTGGTAATTGCTACAGTTCCTGTTGCCATCATTCAAGGATTAAATGAAACTGAAAGTATACTAAAGGAAGCAAAAGCAGAGGAAAAACAGTAGGGATGATCTGCTTTTCCTGAGAATATCAGAAAGGAGGAAGAGAGAGTTAAACTAAAAGGCAATATTGGTCCAATTAATAGCAGTGTGAAATTGGTCTTGATTGTCTTCAAGTTGGGAAAAAATGAAGTTCTGAACAGATTGGTCACTAAATACCTTTAAGAGTCTTCTAGTTGGAGCAGTGGGGTGAAAACCAACCTACTTTAAAGACACTTCAGACACTTTACATCTCCTGGCAAACTCCATCCCAGATTGACTTTAAAACATTATTTTCCTTGTTATCATATATTTTTCCCATTATTTATATGCCTCTGATTACACCAGTTTTGAGGTGGTTATGCATGCATGAATCCCCTTTTTAAAAAGTCTCTTGTCTGTGACACAGATTATTGTTAGATTTAACACTCTTGAATTGGAAAACCTTCAGACCTCAAGTTCTTGAGCTCAGGTTAATCATATTCAAGGTTTTCAATCCAAGTGACTTTACTACTCAGCTCCCATATCAAAATAGATTCTTCTGAAATCCCAAACCTTACCTACTGTCCTACTTTTGTACATTTTCCCTTTAATTTAAATTGAATCAACTCTTTAATTAAGTCCATGTTAATTAATTACTTATAGTTATTTTCTACTTTCTTCTACATGCTGGAGGGTATTTGATTAAGAAACACGTCAGCTAGACACATCTAGGAATACAGAGTTCCTTTGGCCATTAGTTGCATTTGTTCTACAATGTATACCCTGAGAATTAAAATTTCTCAGTGTCATAACTGTTGAGAATAATGTTTCTGTCTGTTAATTTCACAGATAACTCTATCCATAGACACATCTATATATAGGTCCCTGGGTGCAGAGAAGACTTCTGTCATTAACTATCCCAATGGAATGTCACCAGCCTTCCAAAAAGTGACTTTGGCCCTGGAAGATCCCTTTTAATACATGCTTATTCCTTCTTTAATTTTCTTTGTATTTTATCATATTATGGTTTTTTCTGCCATTTTTTCTATTTTGGTCTGTATTTGTGGATAAGCCCCGACCTGTCTTTCATACATGTTCTCTTCTCCAGGGAACTGGTCAACCAAGTTCCTTTTGTCTCCAAATGTCTGTTTCCTGTTGTCTGTCACTAGTTCAGGACTCTCAGCTTTGCTGTACAGTTTCCTGGCATTGAGACTACTTCAAAAACCATTTTAAAAAAATTCTGCATAATGAGCTAAAAAAAATTTAAATGTGCCTATGGTAGCAATTTAACTGCCATGGTACCTCAGTGTCTCACTAACATGAAGATAACTTGATACAGGAAGCAAGTAGTATCCAAAATTTTCAGATACAAAAAAGCAGGGAAGATTGCAGCAGCAGGATGACCATGAGCCAGCACTGTGCCCTCGTGGCCAAGAAGGCCAATGGCATCCTGGGGTGTATCAGAAGGGGGGTGGTCAGTAGGTCAAGAGAGGTTCTCCTCCCCCTCTACTCTGCCCTGGTGAGACCGCATCTGGAATATTGTGTCCAGTTCTGGGCCCCTCAGTTC
>VZTO01023160.1:20033-28284 GCA_013400615.1 Syrrhaptes paradoxus | reverse complement strand
GGCTACAACTTTGTCCTCATGCAACACTCTTATTCAAGAAAAACATAGAAATATGTGTGTAATTAGTGAAACAAGGATTTCTTTCAATGAAATAATCATAATTTTCAGTCTCATTACAGTCCATTTCAGACATGGATAATACACTGAACTGCTTTCATGAGCCGAAGATTCTGAAGGATATTTAGGGTTTAGTGCTGACTTATAGAGAAAAAAAATACAGAGCTTATTCTGCAGGTCTAAGAAAGCTTTTGAAGTTAATGCCATGACACCAGTCATGAGGTCTCATTTTTTACCAGTTCAGATACTTACATAATTCTGTTGGGGGGAAAGGAGAAACAGCTGAAATTCAGAAAAGGCATTGTTGATCTCAACAATTCAGTCTTGGTGGCAGACACAGGCAGAAGACTAAATTTCTCAGTGATTTATACATGTTTAAGATATATATATCAAAGGTGATACATATCATTTTTTCCACTTTCATGTTCAAGAAACAATACATTTTCTGCTCAGAATTGCAGCTAGTCACACTGGTCCATGCCTTTACCTAAACTAAAATGTATGATCTTGGTCTGACGGGAAGCCAAAAAGAAATTCTCAAAACATGTTAAGTACATGAGATTGAAAAGATCTTTGCATTAGTTGGTGTTTCTCTTTTCAGTGCTGATGTCCTGTTTCAAGGTCCTGTTTCTAATGCTAAAAGTTTTGTTTGATTGAACCAATGTATCTCAGGGTATATTACTTACATGGATATATATGTATGACTATGTAGTAATATGGATATATATAATATACCCTGCATACGTATGTGTGTATACACACGCACGCACACAAGTTCAAACCTGCCCTTCAGTCCAAATTAACCTGGTACCTAAATTAATTGAGCATGGCATGTTTGTACTTGAGCATGGGCTTTGGCAAACCTGGGAGACAGCAGGAAACTGTCCTGCACCATAAGCCTTGGTCAGATTACCGAGCTCCCTTCATCCTGGAAACCTTTGTGACAGCTTCCTGTGGGTTTTGGGCCCCTCACTACAAGAAAGACATTGAGGTGTTGGAGCATGTCCAAAGAAGATCAACAATGCTGGTGAAGGGTCTAGAGAACAAATCTTATGAAGAGCAGCTGAGGGAACTGGGGTCTGGAGAAAAGGAGGCTGACGGGTGACTTTATCACTCTCTCCAACTGCCTGAAAGAAGGTTGTAGCAAGATGGGTGTCAGTCTCTTTTCCTGGGTAAAAAGTGATAAGACAAAAGGAAACTGCCTCAAGTTGCGCCAGGAGAGGTTTAGACTGAATGTTAGGAAAAAGTTTTTCACTGCAAGGGTTGTTAAGCATTGGAACAGGCTACCCAGGGAAGTGATTGATTCACCATCCCTGGAGGTATTTAAAAGACTTCTAGATGTAGTGCTTAAGGACATGGCTTAGTGGTGGACTTGGTAACATTAGGTTAAAGGTTGGACTCAATGATCTTAAAGGTCTTTTCCAACCTAAATGATTCTATGATGCTATGTTCTCCAACCTCTCCCGGGAAGTGGCATTGCCTGCAGCGAGGGAGAGCCTCATGTTTGAGCACTGCTCTTCTAAGAAGGGGCACAGTAACACCAGAGGTGTGGAGCCACAAACTGTGGCCCAAGCAACAGGCATAATCTATTTCACCATTAGAGCCCCATGCTTCCACCACCGAGGTTTCAGAGGTAGATCTCTTCTCTACTTTTGAATCGTTTAGCTTTACCATTCAAAGATTGGGGCCCCCAATTTTTTCTTATTTACATCTCTCTTAATTCCAACTGAGGTCACACTGTCATTCCCAATCTGTGGTAGCAGGAGACTGACTAAGCTTATCTTTGAAGATAAGGCATTAAGAATGAAAAGAATTCACAAGAAAAGTAGAATTTATTGTTCTGATGTGCTGGGACTGTTAGTCTTAATTATGTATATTTGGTTTTGATGGTGCCATGAGGAGGATTGGAAGAGTCTAGGGAGATTATAAGTAACAATCTTTTAATGATCCTTCAACACTTAAAAGGTCTGAGAGAGCTGTTATATTATTTTCTTTTATAAAATTATTTTTATATTTGATAGGTTATTTTCCCTTTTTCTAACATTAATATAAAAACCAAAATTCACTGTCATGAGTCCCTATTCCAAACAACTGTGCTACACCAGAGCAAATATCTGTAAAAGCCATTAGAAAACACCTATGAGAAGTCAAAAATTATTAAGACATTAGATCCAGCCCATAAGATGTAGTTACGCAGTGCTTCCCTTTCATATGTCTGCTACACCTTTGCAATTGCACCTCTGAAGTCAAGCCTCATCCAAGGCTTTACTGCTGAGTCCTGCCCCAGCTTGTCTGGAGCACATTGGTGACAGAACTTGGCACCACTGTCCTCTGATCTCCCTTCATGGATAACAGCCTGGAGTGAGGAAATCATTCAGTCTACTATAGTATTTTTTTGCTTTCCCCATTAAATCCATTATGAATTTTACCTCAGCTTCACACTGTGCCCCCATCTAGTGAAGAAAATTCCTGTCCTTGCTAGAGTTTGTTTTTGTTAAAACTGTAGAGTCTGTGTTTCTGCTATCTCTCTGGAAGCTGTATGATGTAGATAATATTGTTGACATGTCTAATGCTGTTAAATGGTCCCTCCTAGTCTGTTTACAGTTTTTCTGCCAAGCTGGGATCAGAACTACGACCTTTTGCCCCACCTCATATGTCTAAGCCTTAACTTGTCAATCATATCAGATTTTCTGCTTTTGCTGTGTTTCAGCAAGGTTATTATGGTGCACTAAGGCCATAAACCCACTTACTCTCTCGTGGAAGTCCAGCACATATGGTACTGCTGACTCCTCTGATGCTTCCAGCATAGTTTTATGCTTGTCCCTCGCAAGATCAAGGAGCTCTCTCACCCTCTTGCAAACAGGAGCATGTAAGGCATGAGCTCCCTGGTCTCTTCTGAGACCCCTTGACATGCAAGCAGAGATGGCTTTACTTATTTGTCTTCTTATCTCTGCTTTTGTCTTTGTAGGTTTCAACATGACTTTGGCTGTCCAAGTAGACCCTCACAAAACCCTCCCCATTGTCTTGTCCTCACATTGCTGGTAACGATATAGGAAGATCTAGAAACTTCAGTCTCAAAATGACTTCCCCAGTACTTTGAGGGCACTCAAAAAACATTTGTATTTTGTTTGTACATTTCCTGATGAATTTTCTTCTTAACCCATCTCAAGGGGCCATCTCATCAGATGACTCCATAATTCAGAATGTACTTAAGAAGATACAAAATATTGTGTTTCGAAATACAGTAGAAATGATTCAACAAAACAGCACCTAACATTATCTGTGATCAAAAAGAGATTAAATGGGAAGCAGAAGAGCATACAAATTGGTAAAGAGGCCACATTTTTAGCTGGCCACTTGCTTTATCTCTAACAGTGAACACCACATGAGGCAGAGGAAATTTTAAGACACTAATGTATAATTATTAAACTTTGCTCATTTGAAGTTTCTTTGTAGCCCTTATCATAGTACTCCTTGAAGCAGGAAGGTCTTTCTTTTTAATTTTTAACCTTAATTTTTTTTCTTTTTTATTCCTTTTAATAAATTTTGTCTCAACTGAAGTAGCAGCTTTGCTTATAACCTTGAAAGACTTTTTTTGAGGTGGAAAGTTAATTGAGAGTTAGTAACATCGTGGACAAATGTAAGGTAGAGGAACTCTGTCATAAAAGCCACAAATCTGTCTTGGGTACTGGGGTTATTTCTTTTTTGTTTCCTTTGGTCTTGTCTTCCAAACAGGTATTTAAAAATATGTAGTTCACATTTTATCTCATAGAAAAAAATACTGGAAAAATTTCACAAAATACGAATATTTATGTCATATATCATGTAAATGTTTTATGCTTCTGACAAATATACTATTCTACTCCTTGTGATTTATATGAATTTTTGAGTATCCTAATCCTAAATATCAGCTAAATTTAAGTTTATTTCTGTGTTTTACCTTTTATATGCAATGCATTTTATTTAAGGGTCTTTTAAGGCCTTATTTTGTGCAGGTGTTTCGGAAGAGTCACATCAATACTTCTTATCTTCTAATTAGGTGGTTTAATTTCACATCTGGAAGTTTTACAATGATAATTGAAGGACATTTTTAATCTGAAGAGAAAAGGGAGATCTTAATATGAAATAAGACTGACATGGTAACATTTGGATTAATGAATTTTTTGTTAATTTTAGAAGACTTACCTTCCAAAGTAATTTAAGGTTTCTGTGTTTGTTGATATTGCTTTTTAATGTGACAACTGTGACATGCATTTCCACAACAGATGGATTAATGTCATTTTTTAAAAAATTACTTCACCTAGACAGGTGTTTCCTGTATATGTTTGACGTGAAATTAAACATTGCTCCAGATGTTCTGTGTGTAGCAAAGCCAGTTAATTTTATTAGAACATTTAATCACAGATCAACAGTGTAATAGAAATGCAGTCTATGTGAAGCAGATATTTAACAGAACTTCCTAAAGTGGAAGAATCTATATATGGGAGTGATGTACACAGTTTTGTAGGTGAATCTTATAAATCTATTGATGTGGCATGTTACATTTTCTGAATTTAGACCTGAAGTAATGTTATTTGCTCACCTAAAAGAATTTTCACACAGGATAGTTATTTTTGATCGGAGGATATTACTAGCATATACTCTTCCCGGTGTTTACCCACTTATGCGTCATTTCACTAGCCTAAGGTAAAGTTTAAAAACAGTGTATTAGCAATTATAATAAATTCCTTATCTTTGAGTGAGGGCAGTCCTGCTCTGTTTTAATGCTTGATACCCTTCTACTAATCTAGAGTTGCATACATTCACAACTAATTGCCCTGCTTGCAATGCATACACTGAGATCTTTTATGCCAAACTTAAATATCATTACATGCCTAATCATTCTTCCATTAAGATTAGCTATAGATTTCCCATTAGTTATTACATGAGATTTATTCATCATTAATAAATTAGAAGTCCATATTTTATTATGGACTGCTTGGGTCTCATGAAACAGGTGAAGAAAAAGCTTGAATGTAGCCCTGGTGATTCCAGGGTAAATGTAAAAATATTCATAATCTTTTACTTTGAAATATTAGTTTATGTATATGGACTAATAACAACTTAAAACCCTGTGATGATTGATGTTTTTTGTTGGCCCGTCACCTCATTGTATAGAAGTTTGTTTTAATGAGTTTCTCTAATGAATATTTTATATTGATACTTGGATGAATGGCATATGGTAAATGCAAGGTAAATTACAGCTCTTTAAATAAATATTTTTCATAAATTATTTATTTTGTGATGCCTGTATTGGTTAGATGTCATGTCAGATGAAGACTGGAAATTATTTAATCTAATACTTATTTGAGAGTTGAAAAAGTAAAAGACTTTTAATTATTAACAAGCTTCCAATATTCTCATGTAATTTATGGGAAACTACCATAAATTGTGTAAGATTACAATTTTGTCAGGACAGTTCTATTTGTATCATGCAAAATAGAATAACCTCTTCTGTCTTTACAAGAAATTTTATTTATTCATACAAAAAATATTGTGCTGTTCCTGCTAAAACCTATTTTGATGAATTTCTGGCTTTCGAAGGATTATGAGTTCTTGTCAACTGTCTTTATCTCCATGATATGTTCCTGGTTATTTTTAATGGTGCCAAAAATTAAAGTTAAAATTAACATGAACATGCATAGTGGATTGAGTGCCCTTGGTTTGTGTTGGAGTCCATGACCCTTACAAATGACACTGCAGAATATAGCTGTTTCAGTGTTTAGTAATGATCCAGTTCTAGATCCCCATTGAATTATTCACACTTATTATCCTCAGTGAAATGAGAGAAAGTTGAGGGCATTTTATCATCTTTCAGAACTGAACTATTTTTTCTTTCAGATATGCCAATGCCTACCATATAAAAACAAACCACACATGTGCAAGGCAGCCACTGGAACACAAGCACAAAACTGCAACAGTGTCTAGATATTGTATTTTTAAATGTGCCCTGTTAGAGATGAATACTGTTTATTTTTATTTATCGCCTGAAGATAATTGGCCAAAAATGGAAAATTTTAACTTTAGACATGACCTACTATCCATACTCCTTGAATACTAGGAGCTAATTTCATGACTAATATATTCCATATGCTTTCTAGAATAAATAGAGCAGAGTCCTCAAAAACTGTAAACAAATAATATCTGTTTTCAAGATATTTTTATACGCCTTTAATCAAATTTGTAATTTAGGGCATAATTGTGATCTGGAACTTTTCCTCATATGTATACGTATACGACGGTCTGCCTTGCACACTGTTCAGGATAGTGGCTAAATGCATGATCTAGTCTTTAACAAAAAAATGCTTTGAAAGTACTAATATATCACTGCTTTTACGTAAGTCTTTAAAGAATAGTCTATTAAAATGGTACACAGCGGATATTGATTATACAAGTTAAGTGAAAGTGTTAAGACACTTCGTGTCACATGTAGTGCTCTAATTGAGGTGCATGGCATGTCACACTGTTTTTTCACTTGAGTTGAGTCTTAGTCTAGTGGCCAGTTCAAAATTGAACTGGTTTATTATGCCTTAAAATTTTCTTCAAGGAAAACTAGTGTTCATTTGCTAGGGGCACTTCTGTTACAACTGATATTTTGCGTTAACTCAAGTAAACTTCCCAACAACTGTGTTTAAGATAGTGGATGCACTGTTTCTTTCAGACTCATCACATCAGGGCCATACAAATCATGCAGAAAAAGAAAAAAATGAAATGTAATTTTAGGAGTATTTTTAAAGCATTTGTCTCAGTTTTCTTCCAATGCTTCAGCTAATAACACAAAAGAATAGCATTTTTTTTGTCTACTTCAGAGCTTAGGTCTACTCCAGAAAATGACAAATATTCCTAACGTTGTCATCCAAATTCCCAGTTAAGAAGAAACCAGAGGTGTGAAGTCTATGTTATTCGATATTGTTTTATTTTGCATGTACACCAACTCTGCAAAATAATGGTTGCAGCAAAAAGGAAGCCATTCTTTCAGTTCAACGATAAAATGTTTATGCAAATAGTAGTTCTCCTTTTTCAACAAGCTACACTAATCAGAGACCAAGACAAACAAAAACTTTTTTTTTGGAACACCCTTTATCTAGACCATTAAAAAACAAGACAACAATGCATATTATATTTATCCAAAACTGAACGTTTCTTCATATTTTAAAGAAAAAAAAAATTGAAGACAATGCCTAAAAGCCATAGATGATTGCTCTAATGATATTGCTGTAAATATTTGTTATAGAAATGATCAAAAAAAATAACACACTTGATACATTAAGGCTGTCAACAAATTCAGGCAGCCATTCATATGGAAGTCACACATAAGCTGAGTTTTCAGTTTTGTTTCTCTTTGTTTTTTTTCACAATTATGCCTCCTTTCCTGAAGAATGCTGACCTGTGTCTATGCCCATCCCTTTTCAAAATTACACCTCATATTGGAAAATTCTGCTTCAGAGATCGACTGTAGTTTTCTGTGATTACAGGCTGATTCTTACAACCTTATTTCCTACTCTGTTTTTAGAAACCTCAGTAATGTTAGCAGCCTTATCTTTTTGTAAATGTTATTCTATTTAAGTTTTTGATTTGTCTTCTCTTGGATTCTACTAAGTAAAGAATCCTGTTCCAGTAAGTACAAAAATCTCACGCATGAATGTGCATGTATAAACTAGTGACGAGTATGTGTTACAGGTCCCCCTCTGTGCTGGATCCACAGGAAATATATGTCTGTTATAGCCACAGCTACAGGGGATTGGTTTGTTTTCTCAAGCTGTAGTAGCTCATGCTGTTAGCTCTGGAGGTGCCTGGTGTCATTTACAGTAAGTTATCCAAGATGGTATCTGTTACACAAATGCACAGATGCCCACACAAGCATGTTCATTGCACACTTCTGTTGCATAGTTCTGCAGCATAGGCTGAAGGTTACAGTAGACTTCAGGTGGAAAAGCAGTTGTGGAGGAAATAGGAGAAATTATTCTACCTCTTATTCTCCCAGGTGGAATGGGTCTGCAGATGTCATTTCTTTCCTACACATTCTGGAGTATACCTGTTTCCTCACTATGTGCATCGCCATGATGTCTGACCAGGAACAGTTCAACATCCCCATATTTCTTAGCAATGAACCCCATAGATAGTTTGTCATCAAGAGAAGGCTTTTCAGTGAAGC
>VZTO01023160.1:5033-17533 GCA_013400615.1 Syrrhaptes paradoxus | reverse complement strand
TCCAGGCAATGCATTGTAAAGACCACAACACAGTTTGTGGTTTGAAAGGCTCTTGTAACCCAACCTGGCAAGTGGTCAGTAGAGACAGTATTTTACAGAGCAACACAAATCAATCTTATTGAGCACTTTACAGATAATACAATATTATTCTGCCTGTGACAATAATGAAATTAGCCTATGGATTTTGTTTAAATATTGAAAAGTCATTTGAATATTTAATGAAACACAGCACTCTATAGATATGCAGATTTTTGTGGTTTTCATTTAAAAATCATTGATTTTATGAACAGGTACTTGAATATCACCAAGTTAATAATATTTTTTTTGTTTCTTTTGTTTGCCTCCTTGTTCATATTCAGATAGACCAGATTAAGCAAAACGCTGAATGCCTTCAGCTCCTTCTGAGGTCAATAGGAGTCGAGGACACTCAATAGAACGGAGGTGTTTAGTGCCTCTGAGTCATTTAAAGCATTAATGTATTCATCACAATCCTTAAATCATCACTAAAGCTTGTGTTTTTCTAATTTTGTAAAAGCAATGTTTCTAATCTGAGTACTTTTTTTCCTTGTTGCTATTCTTATCTGACTTATTGTTTGATTTCAATTCTTTTAGAAATGTTCTGTTTACTATGACTGGGTTTTGTGTGGGGTTTTTTGTTGTTGTTGTTCCTGGAAAGTATGTTTTATCTCATTTTCTTGTGAAAGATAAAATCACTGTTTTTCAAGACAAGAAAATCTCCAGAGATCTGAGTTTCAGTCTGAGAATCAGTTCAAGTTGAAATCTGCTTGGTTTTTTCACTATAGCCCCCAGTACAGAGATGCACATCATAAAAAGTACCACAGAATTTTCTGTAATCAAAAGCTTTTGCCAGTCTTAAAGGCCCAACTTTTTAATAGGCCTGGAGTCTCAATTGTAATCATACTCTAGAGTGGTTATCCTTTCAGCTTAGGGTTAAAAAGCTTTGACAAAGCACCATGGGGAAGCTTGGATTGCCCTTACCTACATTGTACCTAGCCTTGGGATAGATAAATACAGTCTCATTCTCTAATGCTACTGACTGCCTCCAGGAACACTAAATTTTAAGAGAGGAAAACATGAATCCTGTATTTCAAGAGAGGTGGAACTAAGCCATTGTTCACTCCCCTTAAAAAGGATATTCAGTGGCCAGTTCAGATTGCCCTAGGGACACCTAAAGCTGCATTAAGTACTTGTGAAAGTGAAAATCCACTGGGAACCCAATTCCGGTGTTTAAACCTCAGCGTGAGCAGTGGAGTTCCTAGCAGGGTTCACTTTTATATGTCTCTATAACCAGGTTCAAAACTTACTGTACTTGCAGTAAGGATCTGCTATTCCAGCTAACCTGCAGAAACACTGTAAAGAGACGGACCCTCAGAAAATCACTAATATGAAGAGAAAAAAGCAAACATTTATTTAACTGCATCATGACAAAGGCAGGAGAAATGGTGGCTATTTGAAAACTAGTAGATCCTTTTTACAAGGTTATGTACCTTATGCTTGACTAAGAATATTTTTAACACCAATTTTTGTTTTAATTGAGGAATGATAAGAAATCCAGGCTTGCTCCTGAGCTGTGCAATAAATAGAGCTGACGAGAGAAAGCTGTTCCATTTCATAAGAACTGGAGGATTTCCAACATTTGTTTTTATTTCACCTTGGATACTCCAGGGGGGTTATGGTTTTGAAACGCTGTACATTCAGAATGACCAATGGCTGAAAATTATCACCTTAGCTAAAAAAAATAAACAATACTTCTCATTCATGGGTTTGTGGATCACCGAGGTCTGTGTGTTTGGATATAACACTGTCAGCTCAGGACCTGTTAACATTTCAATCGTTATTCTGTGAATTAAAATACATGTGAGTGCTGAAGTTCCTGCTTTGTAAAATATATCATAAATATGGGTCCCTTTGCCTCATTGCTATGCCGTGAAACCCTTAATAGGAATCACTGTTGCTGAGATGGGAAAACAGAGCTGAGCAGTCTCAGACATCATTTTAGTATTTGAGCCTGTTTCTTACTAGCTCACTACTTCATCCCAATATGGAGACTGTATTTAAACACTTTTCCCTCTAGGTTTTGTGGCAGTTTCTTTCACAAAATTGCATTAAACCAACAATTTTTCTGCTGATAATGTATAGATTTTATTCATTTGTAGACCTGGGTTCTTTTGCCTATAGTTTTTCTTTCATTCTGACCCTGTGATTCTCAAGTATAAACTGGCTATTAAAAGGCACTTCGTAGTTCTATCTGAAAGTTCTCTGGTTGCTTTCTCTCTTGGTGACTCTGAACAGGATCGCCGTCTTGCCTGCAACTCAAGCCCATAGTCATCAGTTCCAGACTTGCTTTAGATTTTTTTCCCTCACTGTATATTTTCAGATTAATCTCTAGAATGTTATTTCCTATCCCTGCCCCCCACAAAAAATACCCACACCAAAAAACCTTCTCCAATCTTCATTTTACTGTTTTTCTTGAAACTTGATGAATGCATTCTTGTCCAACTTGTAACCAAGGATACTGGACTACATCTTAACAATATCACCCCTCCCTCCCATATTTTAATCAAATATAAGCTGTTATTTCTCTCAAAACTCTTTTTTTTCCAGACTGTTTCCTACCTGATTTCTCCTATTCAGTAATGAGAGATTGACTTCTACTTCCCATCAGCCCATGATACTTGTTCTCATTGCTCATTTGCTACATTTTCTGCCATCTACTCTTACACCTGTTACTGCTAGCTGGGATATGCTTCCCCTAGCCATAAGTAACTCTTAAATGTCTTTGAAAGTTCTCTTTCAAAATTTTCGGTAATACAAAAATGTTGACAACAGGCTGCAAGTATCCTAAGGTCATAGTCTGTTATGCTAGCAAATCTGTTCCCCACCCTGCTTTGAGTAAATCTTATCTGCTATATTTTTTTATAAGACTGTTGAATGAAGGGGAGGGCATTGTTTTGCTATGTATTTGTGTAGCACTCGGCACAATAGTGTCCTGTTCTATGATTTGGGCTGCCAGGTACTCTGGTAATGCAAATAATATACATAAGTGGAGCACATGCTCCTTGGGCACAGACCACATGTGAGGCAAACAGGATTACATCCTGCAGGTTAAAACTAGCCTACTACGGTAATACAAAAATGTACACCAGCCACATGACCCAAGGGGATCTTCTTGACTGCCTCTTGATAACGTAAGCTACAGAGTGGTTGTCTGACCAAAGGAGAACTAAGCCGTTCTTGAATTTCACACCTTAAAACATCAATGCTACTGAGGCAGGAGAAATTTCCCGTTAAATGATTCACAGACTTAATCCCTTTGATATTCGATTGGCTGACCACAACTTAGCACAGCATGCTGCTGGAATACATCTTTAACTCTGACTCCCAGAAAGATCTCATTCCCACTGGAATTCTGGTGCAGAGAGCAGGATTAAAAACAGATCTCACTGGGATGGGAGGAAAGTACAAGACTGACACTGGCAAGATCTGGTTTATAAATTCCCATCTCTGCCACATTTTAGAGGTCTTTCTTTGTGTTAGTCTTGGAAAAATCTATTTAATTCTTTAGTGGTTTAGTTCTTCATCTGTGAGTCACTGATGATAGTTTTTCATTCTCTCTCCATGAGCCTTTACTGTTTATCAGGCTGCGAGCTATTCAAAGTAGGACCTACAAAGCCCTGAATGCTTATCTATCCAAAGACGAAGCCTGTATGATCTATCAAAATACATATCTTAGGGATATAAGTAGAGCTGAGGAAAATCATTTCATTCTTCTAAATGTGGACACAAATAAAGAGGAAGAAAAATGTGTCTCAGAACAACAACAAAAAAAAAATCAATAAAATTTTAAAAAATGCATAAAAAAATACCAACAAAAAATACAAAAAGAAACCCAACCCCAAAAAAAAACCCCACCAAAAAACCCAGGAATGTAGCATTTACAGTGTAATTCTATGCACTTTCAACACTGGCTGTACTGAAACAGACAAGTTTTCCCTATGAACTGCTGGAGGATATGATGTGAATGCTACAAAGCACAATTCTGCATAGAACTTCAGAGGAAAACTTCTGACTCTTCTTCCTGTTGTAACACACCTATTGTGCCTTCTTCATTTTTCAATAAAATCAAGATTTTTACTGGCTGCCATTAATGTGCCACAAAAATCTGTGTTATGGGTAAATCCAGCTACTTAGAAATCACAAATGAAGATGTGGCTGAGCTCCCCAAACTTTCCTGTGTCCACAAACAAACCAACCTGACTGTTGAAAGAGAAAACCAAACAAATCCACCACTAGATAAAAACAAGGAGGCAAGACTTCAGAGCACTATCATGTTTCACATTGGCTACACAGCTAAATCCCTGTCAGAACCTTTACTTGCCATTGACATTGTAAAACCCTGAGCCTCAGATGTGGAGCGACCCAGCCCAGCCCTTGGTGCCTCTCAGGCACAGAGGCAAATGGTGCAGTTCAGACAAGGTGGTGTGGGGAGTTTCTCCTAACTACATTGCAGGGATGAGTTACTGAAATCTCTTCCCATCCTTGAGAAGTATGAGTTTACCGGGCTGTCTGCAAGCTGAGACTGGTGCCTGATGCATCCCAGGAATGGAGGCAGGGAGGAGCCCTTGTACAGTTGGGCTCAGGTCTCACACAGTAAGCAGCAATTAGCTGTATAGCCTTCCAGTAGAGGCAGGAACCCAAAAACAAGTGCACACCTTTTCTCTTCCAGTCTTGGGAAGAAACAAGCACCTAGTTCACACGGGTGGTGTGCTGCTACCTGCCTTCTCCTGCAGCAAAAGATGAGCACTCGCAGCTAAGAGGTCGTGCTGTCATCTGCTGCTTCTCCATTGAGACTAGGGTCCAATGATGTTGCAAAGTAACAGGCACTTGTCCTAGTACTACTTATTGCTACTTATCAACTGATATTGGTGCTGGCTTTTTGAGTGGTTTTGTTCTTTTTTTCCCCTCCCTTCTACTTCTCTGGTGGGCTTCAGTGACCCTAAGCACTCAGCTAAGGGGTGCTGGTGCCTCCCAGCAGGGTGGTACTCACTTGGTCTCTGGCTAGAGGTAGCAAAATCCAAATGTGTGAAAGAGGTGATATGAGTCAGTGTTTTCTGCTTCTCAGATTCTGGCAGCAGATTCTGCACAAGAGTGCAGCAGGCCTGGTAGTTTGCCAGGCTTGAAGACAGCCTCTTTCCCAAGTAATACAAAGTCCATATAGCTCCTGTTAATATAATGAAAGACTGACCAAGTAAATATTGGTGCCTGTATAATTAATTATTTTCTCTACAATGTGACAAGCAATGAATGAATTCACAATGAACTTTCTTTAGTACCATTTCTGTCAGACATACTGCAAATTCCACCATCACTGTGGCACGTTCCTGCAATATTGTCATATGGTTTCTTATAGCTTATATTATTTTTAACTTTAATATTGAGACAGTAGACCACTTCTTGTCATTCTTCATCTAAAGGTACCAAAAATAATTATAAAAATATATCTGTGTGAAGATAAAATCTTATAGTGCACAAGCCGGTGATGAGCTATATAAACTGGATGAAAAGGCTTCCCATAAATATTACACTGTTTCCTCTATGTGCATAGATAGAAGCTTTTTTCAAATGCTTACATGGTTAAAGACAAAGGTAAAGGGACAATATCACACAGTCATTGGCAGAGTTGGAAATAAAAGTCTGACTTGTTTTTATACTCATCTGAGTTGATTGCAGCTGTTTTGATCATTGCAATCCAAGAGCAGCATACACAGATTTTACATTTTAACTGGGGAAAGTGATACCCCACCTGGAGTACTGCGTTTGGGTGCCCCCAACATAAAAAAGGCATGGACCTGTTGGAGAGAGTCCAGAGGAGAGCCAAGAAGATGATCAGAGGGCTGGAACACCTCCTCTATGAGGACAAGCTGAGAGAGTTGGGGTTGTTCTGCCTGGAGAAGAGAAGGTTCTGGGGAGACCTTATAGCAGCCTTCCAGTACCTGAAGGGGCTACAGGAGAGATGGGGAGGCACTCTGCATCAGGGAGTGGAGTGAGAGGACAAGGGGTAACAGTTATAAGCTGAAGGAGGGCAGATTTAGATTAGATATTAGGAAGAAATTTTTCACTGTGAGGGTGGTGAGACACTGGAACAGGTTGCCCAGAGAAGCTGTGGATGCCCCATCCCTGGAGGGATTCAAGGTCAGGCTGGATGAGGCTTTGAGCAACCTGGGCTAGTGGAGGGTGTCCCTGCCCACGGCAGGGGGTTGGAACTCAATGATCTTTAAGGTCCTTTCCAACCCAAACCGTTCTGTGATTCTATGATTCTGTGAAAGTGCCTCTGAACTGTGCCTTTTGTGGTACCAGTGAGTAAAGAGATATGCACCTGAATCTGTGACTCCTTTGCAGGTACTGGCTGAACTTCTTTTGCCATCTACTTCTCTAAAGGCAAGCATGCTAAAAAAGGCAAAACCTCTACCTTTCACAATAAGCCAAGTGTATTCATCTTAGCTTCTTTGGTCTTGTGACTAGTTGAGCTTTTTTAATGAAGCTCATCCTACCTCAAGTCATGTACTGAAGCCACATATCACAGTTCAGAATGCCTGAAGACATAGAGAAACAGGATTTGAAACCATATGCACAAAATTCCTCTTAGACAAGCCAAAAAATACTTCTATATCTGTATGTGTTGGTCAGATATAGCTGGAGTCTTTAGTGATGTCATCTGCCATTTCACATAAGGCACTGCTAGTATATTTTAGGAATACTGAATTTTAATTCTATAAATTGTAATTATCTTTGCTTTCTTTGAGCTTCCTTATATCTTCTCTCAGAAACTCCTTACATAACAAATCATACAAAATGTATAAAATACTAAGTATTTTTCCTATTTTTGTTGTTTTAGAAAAAACAACAGGCTTTGATATAAATCCTATGGACCTCAGCACTCCAAGTTCCAGAGATATTTATCTCAATGTGTCTTGAAGTCATCACCCATGGAGCATCTTTCTTGCATAGAAAAAGCAAAGCATGGAAGTTTGGGCTGGAAAAGACAGAGTCCACTGCATACTGCTGCCACCCTTGTCCATGTTATACCACAAGGCTTTTACACAGGATTTTGGTAGTTAAGGAATAATTAACCTAGAAGAAGACACTGCTCCCAATCATACAAATGCAAAAACTATTCCCTGTCTCAGTCTTTTCCAAGTATTTTTAGTCAGTGATTGTAGCAGTTTTGGGTGGAAGAGCAGGGACAGTAAGTGATAGGAACTGCAGCACTTATCTGACCACTGTCATGCTACTAATTGTAGCTTGGATCAGAATGGCGGAAAACAACTAAAGCTGTCAAAAAAAGGATATTAACTGCAGAATTGATCTGGTTGAAAGGAATAGAAATCAAAATACAGTAATGAAGAAAAAGATAAGGACAAGAACAGAAAGTTTTAGAAATGTTGTTATGGTTATTTCTTTAAATGTCCAGAAGCATCTGCATAGCATGCCAGTTATGATGATATTTACTAAGGGGAAAAAAAAAAAAAGGAAACAGAGGGGAAATATATGAATGCTGCCTAGAAAGGCATCATTTGAGCCTTATTGTTACTGCCTAGTTGACAGAAGAAAATTATAAACAAACAAACAAAAGCAATCTGAAAAAACAAGAACACACAGGACTGAGTAACAGGTTCCTTCTTTTGTGTATGAGCAAGAAGAGAGGGACATCAACCAGAGCCACAAGTGTAGTCTATATGTGTCATGTACGAACTAGACATCAAATATACATGATTTAGAATGCACCAGCTGACAAGTAATGTTGTCCCCACATTTTCAATTAGCTTGGTCTGAACTGTGGGGTTAAAACGTGATAGCAGTGTACATCTTTTTAATCACAACACTTTTTTTGTATATGTATTGATTGGACTTCTGTGTGTGCCGAAGGAGAGTTTGTTAACTACCTTTGATATTTGTTCTCTTTTGCTTCCAAGAACAGCAAGCTGGTAGTAGTTGGTTGCAAATGCACAATGGTTGGTTGATTGCATTACATCTGTGGCTACTAGAAGTATAAATAAGCTGTATTCTTACAAGGATGCAAGCACTTATTTTTCTGGTCTTCGTAAGAATTATATTCTTTGTGAATAGCCATTAATAGGGAATGTCTTCCATCCTTTTCTGAAGCAAAGGATTCACCCTAAGCTAAGGAAGATACTCCACATTGCAAAGCTGAGAAGATTCAAATGTAGCATGGCACACCAGTCAGTGGCACACAACTCCTTATCTATGAGATATACTGAAGCGGCATTACCAATGGTGGAGGATGCATTCTACCAAGATCAAGGTCTTAAAAGGAGAATATAGTATCTTCTTTCACTGGGCAAGAAAAAAAAAATGTAGGTCTCATATGTTTAAGTTATGCATTTTGTGTCCCTGTTCCAAATATGAACTTGCAGAGCTATATCAGCTAAATCAAAAATCTGCATTTCATTTCATACCATAAGACTTGGAAAATGTCTTACTACTCACCTTAAAAGACAAGTTTATGTACAATATCTCCAAAACTGTTTGACAACAGAAGGTTGGGTGTGACATATATTTGACATCCTAAAACCTCAAACTAGTAAAACTCTGAGGTCAAGCAAAGGTAAAATCAGAATAACCCTCTTGCGATTTTTATTGTGTATGATAGGACCACAAATAAACTTTATGTCCCTCAGCTTCTAACATGTCTGAACTTGACTGAAAGCTAAAGAGAAAACTTATCTATTGATTTTCACATGTAAGCTAAATGGTAAAATAACCTTGACTCATTAAAGATGTCAGTGTTGTAGATGATTTGGATATCTTTGTCATCTGAAAATAACATACAGATAATTTACTCAAGTTGAATTATTCTTAAGTAATTTGCAATGCTGCAAAGCTTCAGAATTTTTACCTTTATAATTACCCAGAATACTTCAGCATTAATCACAATATTCAACAGTGGAAAGAAATGCTGGTCTATTTATTGAATCTGTACAAAGATAAATATTTCTTTTTATACTTATAGGTTTTACAGTGAGTTGCTTATTGAGATTTTTCAAGTGTATGTACAAAAAAAATTTATAAATAAGAATATATTATGCAAAATTGAAAATTGTTTTGCAAATAATAGGTCTGTTGTAAAATGTCCAGAATGCCTTATGAAAGAGTGTCACTGGTTGTGCATTTGTAGTATAAATATTACCTATCTAGCCCGTCACATCTAGTCTGTGAAGAAACCAAGATTTTATTTCTAATTGCTTTTTTGTTACTATCAAATAAAAAATCTTCATTCATAAAAAATGATTAGGGCTGTTCCACCAGAAATGTCATGGGATTGGACCTTTTCCTAGGTAAAGCTGCTGTCTCTTTTCTTACTGATAAAGAATTAATCTTTCTCCATATTTGTCAGAATTCTTTTAGATATGCTTCTTGATCTGTTCAGCTTCTGAAAGGATACAAGAGTCAGCCAATAAAAATAAAAAAAAAATTGTTCAGACCACATGGGGTAATGAAACGGTAGGTTTCATGCTAAAGAAAGTTCCCTTATAGGAAAAAGTATGTGTTCACCCATACATCAGGTATGACCCTGGTATTCGTACTCTGCATAAGTAAAATTTTGAGGCAATCTACAATTTTCAAGGGATATAAATAGGTGTTCCTTATCCTGAGACTTCTGGGCACCTTATTCGCCTGAAGAGGAAGATCTATGATGCCCTAGGTACGAACTTGATACTGAGAGTGGGTGGGCTTGTGCAACAGGAACTTTGGCATCCCAAACAGAATAAGCTGTTTGTGCAACATTGTCTTTATATCTGGAGTATTTGTAATTTCTGCATGTGGAATTTAAAGATTTATACAACACTGGAGTGAATTGGATAGCCGGAATGGACAAGGTCCTTCAGAGATCCTCAATATGAATAAGGCTTTCGAGCCTGTTCAGAGGCAGTTCTTGTAATGCCACTCCTGAGATGGCATTCTGAGTGGTATGTCACAAGTTCGGCCAAGACATATGAAGCTCAGCATGCTTCAAACTCTGAGTGCTGTTAGCTTGCATGCAGATGCTTCATAGCTTCTTCAAATTTTCTCTTGTATATTTGTACCACAAACAAAGTATGTGAATTGCTGATGGATTTCAAACAATCAAATGTAAATTGATTACTCTTGGTTCTAAAATCCCTAAAGGTTTGTGTGCAGACTAGGAAAAAAAAAAGGAAAGAGGGAAGGAGGCTGGGTGAACATTTTTTAGGGCTCTAAAGGGAGAAAAAATATTTGCATTTCCAGGGAGATACATGATGAGAGAGTTTGGCTTAGGAAGCCATCCGGTGAAACCAAGGGAACATGTTAGGTGGAATTTGTGTCTGTGCTCCTGCAAGTGCTTGGGTTATTGGAAGCAGCACAAATCTAGAAATGAAACTTTGTTGCAACTAGTGATGCTTCTAATTAAGTCAGGCTGTGTTAACAGAAGTGTGTTTTCCTGTGCTTGAATTTGGTTGGATCTCTCCTCTCTGTTAAGTTAGCATTTTGCTAAGGAACACTCAGGGGGAGCTTTAGGATTCCCCTCCATATACAAAAGGGAATATTTGGTGAGGAATCCAGCATTGGTCTGAATCAGTTAAGAGCTCTGCAGGGGTTTTTTTACCCCCCAAAGAATCACATCAGGAACAGCCTACAAAAGGAAGAATCAAGCTGTCTGAGAGAAAAACAATGAAATAGCTTTATTTGGTAAAACTGTGGAACTTCAAGGCTTGATTTCTCATTAATTTCTACTGAAAGAGAAAGCATAAAGTAGTGCCTGTGACCAGAGTTAGGAGAAAAGTTGACTGAGTATTGACAGACACCACAAAAACTGGGTTAAAAACGTGACGTTTTGAGAAGATATATTGTTCTTAGAACAAACATTATTGCAGAATGATACAAACTACACTAGAGAAATCAGAAGGGCGAGTGCTCTCTGAATATATGGCATCTTTGAAGAAGTGGGCAGGAGTGTATCTTTTTGGGACAGTCATAGATCAGGCATTGTGGGATAGGAATGTTTATGATGTGAAATTGTCATTTGTGAAAGCTTCCAACCTGGACACAGGCACCCATACACACACAAGTACTTTAGCATTTAGAGGTTAGAAAGGAATAGCCATATAAAGTTTGTTGTAACTGTAGGGATTACATTTTTGAAGCGGCAAAGAAAATGCACAGCAATTTTNGAAGGCAAATGGACACCAGGGCAATGGATAAGCAGAAAAACATCTCTCTCTGCTTGGTAGGATACAGATTAAAAGGAAAAACAGATTAATGTTTGAATAATAATCTGATTTTAAGTGTTGTATGAGTGATATATAATTGTTTAGCTTAATTTAAAATTGCAGGAGTGATTTAGTCAGAGTCCACAATATTTTTCTTTTAATTCCAGTAGAAGGCTTCCAAAACTGGAGACCACCATTGGTACAAAACATACATGTCCAGAAGTTTATTTTTGTATCCCACACGTGATAAATTCAAACACAGAGACATTTCTATTGACTATTTATTGAAAGAATATAGTAATGCATAAAAATAAATATTAAATTGTTTACTTAATAGAATTTGTCATATGAATGGACAATTAAAACAGTTGAAACCAATTTTGTAAGAATAAAATGTAACAGAATACAAGAGACGACACATTACATCAGAGATCAGTTGGGTCAGATATTACTCAAAGTCACAATGTCTTTGTTATTTATGATTTAAGTTGTGCCTTCTACAACATTTTGATGGTGTTGCAGGTGGGCATCTGACGCAAAATACCTGTTCACAGCAGGAAGCAGCATCATGGGCTCCATAAGTATTCACCCGTAGGAAAAATTCATTGGAATGTAACATGGTTATTTGATTGTCATTTCATGCAGCCAATTTTAAAGCTATCTGAGTTTCTAAAAATAATAGAGAAAATGTTTCATCAAAGATGGATAACTTAATATCAGGTATCTGAAGGCACACCTCCTCCTATGCAAGGCAGGGAGTTGGACTCAATGGTCTTTGTGGGTCCCTTCCAGCTCGAGATGTTCTATGACTCTATGACCTTTTTTTGATCAGTAAAGTGATCTTCTGACTTCAGAATTTTCAAAATGCAAATGCAGCAGTATTGGCAACTGCTATAATCACCATTATATTAAAGCAACTGCTTTTCCAAAATCTACAATAACTGTTGGTAGGATGGGCATGCACACACAGGATTTTTAGAGTTAGACGTACCCCTCCAGACTAGTATTTGGATTATGGTAAATCCTACATATGGATTAGGAGACTTTGGCTTGTCACCTGACAATACAAAGGACAAAGATGTCTCGTGCCCAGCAGCCAAGCCATGCAAAAACAGATGATAAGAATGAGTGGATGGACTGGAAACACAAAGAAACAAATTGTAGGAAGTAGTGCTAATGAGACTGAAGTCTCATTTCCTTTTTTTTCCCTGTATACATCAGAGCAAAGTA
>VZTO01023157.1:1371-46344 GCA_013400615.1 Syrrhaptes paradoxus | reverse complement strand
TTAGCAGCCCTGCGGTTGCTTGGGGCAAGACTGGAGGTGAGTGGAGGCAAGGAAAAGGCAGCGCAGGGTTCCTGGCGACCCATGTGCTCCTGATTTCACAAAGTGCTCCTTCAGAATTGTATCCAAAAATAATCTCAACATTAGCAAAAACTCATCATCATGGGGGATTTTATGGCACAGCTGTGTTGGGGAAATTAATTTTAAGATTCCAATAAATACCACAATAGAATTGTTAACTTCTTCTCCTCTCTAAAGTGCAAAATTCTTTTCAGAGCATTTCAAAGGCGCCTTCACCCATTTACACATACATTAATGCAATTGCTGAAATAGTCTTTGCCTTGGCACTTTCATTTTCTTGAGGGATGAATAGAATAAGCATTATATATTTCTGTTTTGGGGTCTAGTTTTGCTTTTAATTTAATTTTTGTTGCCACCAATCCTCAACAAAAGAATTTGTTACCCAACAAGACAGATAAAAGCTGACATGTCCACAATGAAATACTTCCTGGCAAGTGTGCTTACTCACGTTAGCGTGGGCTTCTGGAGACATTCGTGATGAAATACTGGGCAGCAGGAAGACGTTTTGTAGATAATCTGTCACTGAGTCTTTAATTAAAGTTTTAAATTATCACAGTTGATACAGATTTCAAGGAAAAGAGTCTGATCCTTCCCTCCACACACAAGTAAAAGATCCCTTTGACCTTCAACAGATTTTACCTTGGTAAAATAGCATATATTCAGGCAAAGCTCTTATGGGTATTTATCGTAATATGCTATAAATATTAAAAATTTCATACAGATGTCTTCATCTTTGAGGGTATGAGCACAAAAGCGAGCAACTAATAATTTATTTACATGCATATAAAGCCACATTTTACCTAAGCTCCTCTCTTCATTTACTGAGAATATAAACTTGCTGCTCATTATTTTCCTGTTGGAGTTAATTTGAAATAAGCATTCTGCACCCCAGCCTGTTCCTTCTGTAACACAGCATGGTTTGCCCAGGAAACCCCCAAGGATTTTCCCAGCCCATCCAAGCTCAGGGCAGCCTTTCCTTTAGTAAACAAACATGCATTACATGTGTCCCTAAAGGAATTTTGCACGCCGCTTTGTAGAACAACACCCAGGGGCTGACCTTGGAGGCTGCCTTTTCCTAGCGAGCAGTATGTAGAAATGCCTTTTTTCTAAGGGGGAGATTTTTGGAAGTCACCAAGGGCTGAAGAGGTGTCTTTTCGGAAAAGCTCCACTGTGGACAATGGCAGGCAGCCCCCAGGCCAGGCTGTTCCCATCCTGCCCAGCCACCTGGCAGGTGAAAGCTGGTTCAAGAACTTCATTTACTTTCCTAAATGAGGAGCTGGAATGGGTAGACCTCCCAGGAAAATCTAGATGCCACAGAAAGAGACATTGGCGATGCGGTCAATGACCAGGGCTCTTCCTTCTGAATCAGCGAGACAGCCAAATCAGTGCCCAGGCATTGTCGTAGGGGGGCAACACAATGTGTTTATTTTGCAAAGCCCTTTGGGATTTGGGGGGACAAAAGGCTCCATATAAATGTAAATTAATTATTTTATTTTAGGTGAAGGTAATGGATTAACAGTGTAAGTTGTTAATCAATATTGACAAAAAGAACCTTCCCACATGATCTGTATTGTTCCAAATTATCAGGTGTCCTGAAAAAGCACCAAGATTTTATTAACAAGTAATCCAGTGCCTAGATATTCAGTTACCTGTGCTTTATTGCATAAATATAGCTTATTATTTATCTGCAAGATGTGGATCACTGAATCTCCAGGTCATTGTTTGGAAAGCATCTGCTTCTAACATAATCAGTGACAAAAAAAAATCAATGAAGTGTGAAAAAAAATACTAAAAGTTTGAGGAAAAAAAGGAAGGTTTTGGGGAGAGGATGTTTTGTCTGCCATTTGATTATATACAACTGTTGCGGGATAAAGATGACACAGAAAATGTGGCAAGAGGACAAGAGAAGACTTCATATTCATTTACTTTATGGAAAACAGTGGTTTGGAGCCATGGGGAAATTCCCTTAGAAAAAAACAACTAAATAAAATTCCTCTTCTAATTTATTTCAGGAATTCCTGAAATGGCCAGATTTTAAGATTGCAGTTAAAACCCCTTCAGTCAAAGTCTATGCAATGTGCTGATTGATTGTGCAGATGCAAGTTGAATGTGAGCAGCCAAGAAGAAGATGTATCCCTCACACCGGACTTAGGTCCTGG
The DNA here is from genome assembly GCA_013400615.1 of Syrrhaptes paradoxus. Lineage (NCBI taxonomy): Eukaryota > Metazoa > Chordata > Aves > Pterocliformes > Pteroclidae > Syrrhaptes > Syrrhaptes paradoxus. The sequence continues at coordinate 44,107 of VZTO01023157.1, read as the reverse complement.
AGACCGAAGCTGGTAGCGTAACATAGCCTCATCAACCTTTGCTCTTGGTGGATGAAGTATTCATGGCAGCCAGCCAGCTTTTTGGGTACTCAGTTGACCCCACCACCATCACCCCATTCAGATGTCAGGCTGAGGGGTCACAGGAAGGACCTGCTCCTCTTCGGGCGGCACTTGCCCAGCACATAGAGGCCAGTGGTTTGTTTGCAGCTGACTCCTTAGCACTGCTGTGCTGATGCGGAGATGCCACCCCAAATCAGGAGTCATCTTCCGTTTTTGCACAACCTGTAGAAGGCACCTTAACACTGCGATGGCAGAGCCCAGGGCACTGAGTCTTCATGGCCAGCTGTGAAAATCAATGGGTTTGGAAGGCTGAAGGCAAAAGAAAATTCCTGAGACTACAAAGGATGCGTCTTTGGTTGTTTGTCAGCTAATGTTCTTTGTGTTTACCAGCAGGAGTGTAAACTGTGGTGCCCTGTTAGCTCAATTAAAAGAGTGATTTGATTACCAACAGAGAGGAAAAAAAGGATTGATTTAAAAGCTGGTAGAAGATGAAGACTGAAAACAAGGCTTTATATTTGGGCCAGGCAGTCACCAACCTGACAAAATATTTCAGTACTTGCCTCACTGTTCGTTGAAAAAACAAGGTATTTCGCTGAAATTGGTTTCACTGGAGCTCGTCCACCTCCATCACTTTGGGCAGAGTGGCTAAAGGCATGTAGATGCTGAACTTGCTGATGAGAGTTAGGTATGTAAGCATCTGTCAAGAGCTAGCCCCTCCACTGCTTTTGGAAATCTCATGCAGCTGGATTATCCAGATGCTTAAATGCTCGGCTTGCTCAAGACTATGACCTGCTCCCTGTGGACACAGCTGTTGGAAAAGTCATCTAATAGTGGTGAAAAGCTTTGGAAAGGTATACAGAGGTTAAACCTTCCGAAATTAGCCATCCTGGTGCTGGGTAGCATCAAGGAGCGCTGAGTTGGATCTGCCACCTCCTGAAGTTTAGAAGAAGGAGAGACTAAAAGAGGCAAGGGAGAGGAAAAGCCTTTAGAGAACAAAAAAGGCGTGAACTGAACAGCGCTTAATGTGATTATCACACAGCTCAGTGCTCGCACAAAGCAGTAGCTGCTGGACTGTGTAGAGTCAGAGTGACAGGGACACTGCCGGGAAAAGCTCAATTCAAAGAGTGCTGCGGTAGGGAGCCAGCGGGACAGCAGCCCTTTTCGACACAACGTGTTCATGTGCACGCTTACAGGTCAGCTAATGCTTCCCAAGAATTTGTGGTCTTTTCCTCTGCCCAGAAAGCAAGAAAGGGCTAATTCACATATTAAACAAGGCTTGAGAAGACTCTGACAGACTGTGGAAGGCCAGGCAGGAGCTGAAAGCTGCTATCCTGTGTTTGTACCCCACATCCTAACCGTGTTTCCATGCTTCCACACCAGCAGAGCTTGAAGTGAATGTGTACAGGCATCCTAAAGAGAAGGGTTGGCGAGGATAATGAGAAGTCATTTGTTCAACGGGACTTGCACCAAAGCTCTTCTTAAGTGGACACAGCTCACAGAAATGTGGGAAAAACGTTACGTGGTCTGCATTGCTCTTTAAACTCAGAAATACTTATGAAGAAAAGTTTGCTCACTGGTGATTGTTTCCCCTTGGGAAAATGTTGCTGAAATGTGTGTGCACAAGCCTATGGCAGTGGTGGTTCAAAATCCACTGTTGTCATGACAGTATGTTGTAGAGGAGGGGGTGGGTTTGGGTTTTTTGCGGGGGAAAAAGTTCCAAGATTCATGTTGGGAAACCAGGTTCCTGTTGCAGGACACAAGCAGCCTGGGCAGTACTGTAATTAAAGCAGGCATGGTGTTGCTGTTCCCCACCTGAGCAGATTCTTGGGGTAACTTAAAAGACCAAAAGGGACAGTATTATCCAGTTACGTTGCTGTAAACCATTTGGCTGCGAGAGAAGCCTAAAGCCAAATCCTGAGTCCATGTCACTTGGTATAACACTGGTAGTGTTGTTTTACTCTGATTTACTCCAGCTGAGCATCTGACCTGCGAGAGCTAATGTCTCTGGGTGACTCACAGGCAAATTGCAGGAGGCTGGAGTGTTTTGCATGGTCAGGCTTTCTAAAAGGATTAGAGATGGGTTTGCTTTTGCTGCTCTGGAAGGTTGGGATTATTAAGCGTATCTGTATGAGAAGAGTGGCAGACACTGTCTTCATGTATTTCTAATTTAATGAATGTTTAATGCTTCTTTTATTGGAGCCTGCATATATGTAGAGGACTTTAACAAGGCGTTGACTTATGTCAAATAATTGATGTTTGAGCTGCTCCTTTTACATGAAATGCAGACTTTACAGAGCAAAGAGACTGTAATGAAAATATGAATTAAAGATTAGAGCTAAGCAAGTCTGAGAAAACTTAGAACTAAAAAAGGCACTTAGAAGTTTTCTCCTCCTGCTTCCTGTCCTTCCCTCCGCCTTTTCTACATCTCCAGCCTCTCTGCTTCTCTGGTAGGGTCCTGCATTTCAGCCGCAGCCTTGTGTCTCTTCTACACCTACGCACCTCTGCAAAGGAAATCAGCACAGTAATCTCATTCTGGGTATTACTCTATGTTTGTGCATCATCCTAGCCTGTTATGCTTGCCAACTCACAGGTCAGTTCGGATAGAGAGACTGAAAAGTATTTTTAAGGTGCGTTTTTCTTCATCTCTATCCCTGATTTGCTGATGGCACGCGTCCCCTGAGCGGAATGGAAATAAGCACAAGTTTTGTGCAACCATTTGCCAGAGGGACCCACAATTTGTTCCAGCACATCCAGTGAGGGTGAAAGAGTGTCATTTATCCATGGCACCGATACTGCTGTGTGGCAGTGGTTGAGCTGTGCTGCCTGGAGAAGGTTCCTGTAGGACAGGCTGGAGGCTGGTACAGTGCCAAGACTGCTACCAGATGTTGCCAGTCCCTGTTGCCCATGAACATTAGCAACCATTTCCTTCCGCCCCCTTGGCCCTCCCCTCTCCCTCTGGGTTAGCTATCTTCATGCTCTGGCTTTCTGCGGGTGCTTTCAGCTCTCTATGCAGTGTGAGCTCAGCACCAGGGGATTGCTCCTGCAGAATGAGGCTTTTCTCGCCTCAGTTCCTGCAGTACAGGCTGCAAAGAGCTTGGCTGGTCAGGGGGGTCATTTCTTGCTTTCTTGTGTTTAGAAAACCCTTTTGCGATGTTGATCTGAACTAATACCTAAGACTGAAGAGCTTAGGCTTGCTCATCAGCAAGTAAGAGCCCAGTGGAAAAGAGGAGAGGATGTTGCTTTCTTTGCTTTGGCTGGTTGGGTTGGTGTGGTTCGGTTCGTTGCGTCTCTGGCCATATCGGTACAGCTAAATCAAGGAGGGCTGGGCAGGGAATCCTCCCATGGGACCCCGATTGTCAGCACTTTGTAAGGGGTGGTGCACAGCGGTCAGCCAGCGCTGTTTTAGCAGGTCTTGTGTGCTCTACCGCCTAGCTGTGTCTTCACCCCTACCCTGAGGCACTTGTGGCACCCTGGGTGCTAAGGGACCATCACCCCGCTGGGCTGCAGGGCCACCCTCCTGCTAGCTCAGGCAGTCAAAAGAAATGCACACAAAATAATTACGTCTTGGGGTGAAGAAAGCATTTCCTGGAGGAGGTCCAAGGAGAAGTGCAGGGTGGTGTGAATGTGGCCAGCCTTTGCCACATGACATGTACGTGAGCTCTTGAAACTTAAAACCTTAAAAATCAGGATTTGTTCATAGCAGAAACTCAAAAAATCGAGCTAAAAAACCCCTCAGAACAGCATGGAAAGCACCACAGACTGGTAGTCTTATCTAACGAACAGTGAAATCTGCCCTGTCTGCGATACATTCTGGATGTGAGTGATTTAACCGTGTATATGATTTAACCTTATTTTTGCACAAAGAATGTCAATTGCAATTGAGATTTCATCTCCTAGGAAGGTGGAAGGACAATCAAAGCTCCCTTTAGGTATTCCAGAGCTCCTACACCCTTGTCACAAGTACTCCGCACCCTGTAAGCACCGTTATGTTACTTGTGCATGGAGGCTCCCCAGGTTTATTCTTTTCAGGTACATTCTAGGACGTAAGTATTCCACTTGTACCCATTGGTGAAATGATAATTGCCACAAGGAATTCAATAAGTAGGTTTAAGAAAAAAAAAAAAATAGATAATGGAGGGGTCCTGTAACTGATATAAACTGGTATAACTCGTTCTTTTCATAAAGTAAGTCATGTTTTTGTCCCAGTTAAAAATGTTTCACCCCAGGAGTTTAGTGCTGGTAGGGAAGCTCAAGTTTGTTAGAATAAATGGAGCAGGAGCTGGTGTACCAAAAAGAAAAGTACTGATGTCTTACACAGGGATCTGTTGAGAGAAATGGATCTGTGTGAAGATGAGCACACAAAATTCTCCCCGACCTTTCAAAGCTCAAACTTTTTTCACTGCAGCCAGCTGAGTGTGTTTGAAGAAGGTGGGAATATGTTGGTCAGAAAATGCTGACTCACTGGAACATCGCTAGGAAAAAGGCCAATTATAGCAAATCTGCTGTTTGTATGTTCAAAAAGGTCAGGAAAAAAACTTGATCAGGTGCCCTGTTTTAATGCTTTCAAAATGAACTGAGTCAAATCTGGGAGGGTGCAGGGGGTGGCATGGTTTTGCGTGTAGATCTTTATTTGATCATTTGGAACATGTCAAACAGGGAAGACAGAAATGAAGGGACGTTTTGCCCAATTAATTATTTCAGACAGCCTGCTCTGATTTTTATTAAAATCAAAGAGTGCTTGCGACTTTGACTTTTCCTCCCCATTTGGGTGGGAAAGAAATAGCCGCCGATAGCTCTGACTATGGTGCAAATCGTCCTTCCTGATCGGCTCTGGCCCTCACCGGGGTAAGTAGCCACATCCAGGATAGTATTAAAATACTCCTCTGGGGTTAGATGTCTTTGGGGCCACCACCTTCCACGCCTCGCTGGAGAGGGCTGCCGGCACCCAGTGCTTCTTGGGAAACTGTCAGCACCTTGCAGGATCAGGCCCTCAGGCTTTGCTGTTTGCCAAACAGCACCTTGATTTGCATTTTCTCTCTGGTTGAAATGCATGGGAAGCATCAGGAGGCGCAGGCTCGAGAGCCCTTGTTCGATACTGCTTTGGTCCTCCTGAGTCTCGTTAGCTCAAGTCAGTGCATTTGGCTGGTTTATGGCATGTGAACCAAAATACCAGCGTGCTTTCCTGGCATCCCCTCTCACCATATACAGAAAGGATTGCAAAGACCAGGGAGTAAATATTCCCTGGCAAAGTATCCCCTGTCAGATCCTCAGGCTGCATCCGAGCAGAGGCTGGGGGACGTGCTGCATCCAACGCACAGCGTTTTGGTGCCAAGCCAGCTCAGTTTGCAAGTCAAAGGCTCTGATTTCATGAGGGGCGAGCCAACACTGGGTGTTCCTTCCAGAAAAGCCTCGTTCTCTGATCCCTGACTCATCTCAGCCACAGCTGACGTCTAAGGGACTCCTTCTGCATGAGGATTATTCATCTGCACCAGGTCCGCAGCGGCATCTGATGCGTCATCCCTTATCTCCCAGCAAGCAGAGGCCGGCAGTTGCGCGAGCGGTGTGGGCACCAGCCCCTTCCTGACAGCACACCGCAGCTGCAGACCTGCCCCCTGGGTTACGGATCAGGGCACTGGCTGCCAGCTGTTGGTGAATGAATTTATCTCGCTTTTCTTTGACACACCATCACTGATGTGTGTTAGGCTCTTGTACCCTTGCTGTGCTGGAGGGAAAGCAGCAAGAGAAAATTTTTGGTTACTTTTCAGGCTGTGTCAAACAAAAAAGAAATGTATTACAGGAAAAGTCGAACAGTAATTATTAAGAATGTGGAAAACTGTGATTAAAAATGGAAACCTGTCCACAATAGTAACAATTAGGTGTATTTGATATGTTTTGCACAGAAGCCATGTTTTTTGTTGGCTACATTCGTGCCCCCTCTAGAGAGCAAACGCACTGTGCTGCAGTTGCTAAGGCTGGTGTGACCTGGCCTGGCTGCCTTGCTCCAGGGGAAACACCTGTGCGTTGTCAGCAGTTGAGGATTTGTCTCTCATTTGTCCTAACAGCTCAATAATGAAGTTGTTAGAAGCAAAACATAGCCAGGGCAGTTCCCGTGCCCCTGTAAGCTGGCCTCGTGCCCTCCGAGTCAGGGGATGCTTCTGCCATCACCCCTGGAACGGCAAAGCTCCAGGCAGCCATCCTCCTGGGATGTATTTGTTACAGAATCACAGAATGGTTTGGAAGGGACCTGAAAGATCATCCAGTTCCAAATTTATCTGTGAAGGAAGCTTGCTTGTCTAGGCCAGGAGGGTCTGCACCACCACCACCCCCCCCATCCCTCCCCCCTCCATTGCTGCTCTACCTTTGGTTTGCTGCCATTTTTTTTGCCAAAAACACCTTGTTAAAAATCTGAGTAAGGGACTGAGAAACACAGAGGGGCTGTGCTTGGTTCAGCTCTCCTGGTGCTTGGTGTGAACCTCCCAGAGCTCTTTTTATGCAGTTTTCACCCGTGCTTGGAGGGTTTCCTTGCCCACATGGTCACTTGGGTTTCCCAAGTGGGTCAAGCAGTGAAATAAGGGTGATTACTTTTCTTTACACATTTAGCCTAACTTATGTTATGGGTCTAAAAGCTCAAGGAGTGGTGATGGAAGGGTAATGGCCTTGAAGGAAGGGCTTGTAAGCCCCCCAGCATCAGAACCAGGGCTTTCCCTACTCCTCTGTTGCATGCAGTAGTGGTTTTTCCGTTTGCATTGCCCCTTCTCTCCTGTTTGTTTTCTCCATCTCTGGGAAGAGCTGCCTGCGCTCACCCTCCTTGGGTTCACATGTGGTCAAACAAGCAGCTCCTCTCCTAACCATGGGATGAACAAAGTGCCACAGCTGTCCTGTAGCCAGACACGAGATTAGAGGAGACCACTGGGGACAGCGGCAGTGACTGGCCCTGGTAGGTTCATTTGGGATGATGTTTGGCATTCAGCTGGGCACCGTCAGGCTGGCCAGGACAGCCTGCACCCAGCAAACAGCGTTTCAATGCGATGTGTGGAAGCTTTTCCTTGTTGGAACAGGATTTGCTAGATAGGAGTGTGATGCTCAAGGTGGATCAAGGAAATTGGTGCATTTTGTTAGTACCACGGTTCACCTGACTGAGGATCAGGCTTTCTAGGCACAGCCTGCCCCGATACACCAAACACTCACACAGGGAAGTCTGCAGTAAACCAGCTATTGCTTGCACTGGTTGAACTTCGGTTTTGTGAGGAATAGACTCCTAGGTGGAGCCAACCCAATGGTTCTGCGTTGCTGTATGGGGATCAGCAGATGAGGTCAGCAAAGGGGCTACATATCCTTGGCCTTCTGTTTCCCACCGTTCTGTTGGGGGAAAAAGAAAAATTGTCCCAAATAAGCTCATTACGGCCCAAACTTCCCCAACTGGTAAGGTGAAAGCATTAGTGAGTCTGGAGGTGCTTGCAGGCATGGCACCTTTCATTGTTGCTGTCTTTGTGGGGTGGTCTGCACCCCCGTCACGTCGAGAGGAGGTGACCTCTTGGCAAGGGGCTGTCAGTGTGTCTCTGACACCCTGTCTGTAGGAGGGAGCCTTTCTGGCAGTGGCGGGTCGGTAATCCTGACGAATGGCTGTAGGCACCATGTCCCTAGGCAGCATTGGTAATATGGCCCATATGCTGTAGTGTCTAGTTGTGCATTTCACCCCGCGGTTGCTGAGTTTCTACATTTCTCAGCTGAAATCAGCTGCCTCTGCTGAGGATTTTGCTGTGCACCCCTGGAGGGGACCTTGGGGGCAGAGGAGCACACAACACTGGGACACCAGCAGCCACAAAGTCACAGCTGAAGCTTTGACTCTAACACAGACAGGCAGCCCGTGTGCTACGAGTGACATTTTCCCTCTTTTTGGTGCTGCTCATCAGTCATTGCTGGTGTGAAGCCCTATTATGTGTCCCCCTTGTGTATCCTGCCCCTAATGTTTCACAGGACTGGTCATTATTTTTCTCCCAAAATTTTCCAGCTGAGAAATACCTTCAATGAAGATGAGAGAGTTTATTCACTGGGTTTGGCAATCACATCATGGCCCAGGGAAGAAGGATGCAAAATGAGAGTTGGGGGGATAAATAGATGCTGTTTGTTCTCAAAAGCCTCCACTGGAGGTTTACCCAGTCCTTGCCTGTGCTTTCTGTAAGTATTTGGACTTGCTGGCTGATGGCTCGCTTGCGATACGGTGTTTAACGGCCCTGTTCTGCAGCATATGTGCTCAGCGCATCGATAACCTGCCATTCATTAGGGAGTTGGGTCGGGCGGCCAGCAGCAAAAGTCAGCTCCCAGCCAGCCAAGTGAGACTGGCCACTAGCAACAGAGAGTCCTCGGCCTCATTTTATCACTCAGCACCATAATCACTGGCTTTTAATTAAGGGAGAAGGAAGTGGGTTGCAGAGGGCGCAGGAGGGGCAGGGATGCTGGAAGGAATTGGCTGTGGTATAAATAAGATACTGGGGGGAGGAGAAAGGGAGGGCATACGCAGCGAGGGTGCCTGGTGTGACAGCACAAATTGGCTTTATTTAGACACCGCCGCCACTCCTTTTGCCCTGCTCTTTTCCAGGGAGCACAAAAAGATCAAAAAATAAACCTCCTTGGGCCTGCTGCAGGATCTCGGCTGCAGTAGGGAGGGGATCTCTTCAAAACAAACATTTATCTGGCTTTCTTCTGAGATTAAAACCCTTTGTAAGACAGTGACGCTGGTTGTTATAGCCCTAGATGCTGGCTTTCTCACTGCAAACGCTGCAGAGGAGTAAAGAGTGAAAAATTAAAAACAAAAAGGGAAGGAGGAATGCAAAGCCAAACTAATAGAGTAGCTTCTGGCACTGGCAAGTTTTCATCTTCCAAGGTCAGCCTTGATTTCATTTGGAGAGTGCTTTGCTCTTTTTAGCAGTTTTGGCTATTGCAGCCATATGTACAAAGGACCATCTGGAAATCTGTTCCCAACTTCAGCAAGCATTAACACTCAGCTGCCCTGAGCCCATGTTTGCTCACTGGCTGCAGGGGCTCTGTAGTTGCTTGGGCTTCCGCTCATATCCCCAACAAGGCAGGGACTAGGTACAACCCTGTGCAGATAAATCAACCAGGCAAAGCCCTCGAGCATCCCCAGGAATTTCTGCCCTTCTTTACTTTTGGGGATTTGTGCTGATCTGGATTTTGGGGTGGTTTGGGGTTTTTTTTCCCATCTTTTTTCGTGTGTGTAGTTTTTGAGCTCAGCCTTTGTTATATGCATTCAAGAGTGCAAGAGCATGTTTCATTTTCCAGATCAGAAAATGCTCAGAGGTATAATCAGGTCCTTCCACAGTTTTTAATTATCCATAATTAAAGGCATCTATACAAAGCACCAGATTTTCAAAGACTGTTCTTGTGTTACATTGCTAATGAATTAAGTAATTAATTGGCATTATAAAAATAAAATAGGAAACATCAATCTTTTAAAGTAAAACATTTTTTAGGCGCTTTATAAAATCGTTAACTTGTATCAGGTCAGTAGCTGTTCTAATGTCTAAATCCCCTTTCTGGCTTTAAAAAAAAGTAAGTCTAAAAGACAAAATTAATGCAGGAAAAGCAAGGCAGGGAATACTTGCTAAAGAGTGTGAGAACACTCAGAAATGGGGAGTTGTGTTCGGAAGTCGTTGTCCATCCCTGTGCTGCTCTGTCCCACAGTGCCTTCCCCCTGCCAATAAGGTCTGAACCGATTTCCGTCACATTTGAGAATGCAGTTTGTGGCCTCAAACCTGTCATGTTCCTACAAGTTTCGTTAAAAATAGTTGGCTACTGAAGGGGAGAGAGTGACCTGAGTGCTTCCTTCACCAGGACAACGGGGCTGCTGCATGGGGTGGCCTGGGCTGTCCCTGTCACACGGTCGAGTCCTGCACCTGGTGCTGCACGTGTAAGGGAAAGGAGGCGACAACCAGTTTCATTCCCCCAGTAAACCTGTGGCTACACATTAGTGGGATGAATCTGTTGGGTTTTTTGGGCACTGTCTGTCTACGGGAGGTGGAAGAGGGATGGGGGTCCCCAAAGCCTCCGTGACCAAACGCCAAAGCTTGCAGCTGTAGACCTCCAACACGAGAGGAAATGTGAAGGGCTGGACATCAGGTCAGCGCAGTGCTTAGTGCTTCTGGCATGGGTTTAGTTTTAATAACCTGCATCCCCTCGAGCAGGGCACTGCCCCCATGCCTCTCCCTGCCCCACAGGGATGCTGTGATGATAACAGGCTCTTGGTTGTAAGCCATTTGGACACAGTGGTGCCACCAAGACCAGAGAGTGACTGATAGTTTATCCAGTAATTAAGCNGGAGGGGGGGAGGGGGGGGGGAGATGCAGAATTGCATATACACACCATAAATTTTCCCCAGCCTTTAATCATTCCTAGCTGCTACCTTACAGTGTAAAACAACTATCCTGTCCTGGCACATCAGCAAAATATCACATGGCGTCTGCTCGAGTATAAAAGCCCACATAGATTGTGGTAATGCATTTTGTAGTGGCACCCAGAATTGTTAGCAAAGGAAAGGATGATCCTTTTCCATTTGATGATTTTGTTAAATGCAACTATTCACATGCAAAACCAGCACCACTCATTTTATTTTTATTAGCAACCTGACTCTTTGCATGGCACCATCAGAAAGCATTGTGCAAATGCCATGGATACCATTAAATTCAGGTAGCATAATGGGCCCTCGGAAGAGCAAAATCTGAGGACAAAACATGGATTAAAGCTGCTTTTGCAGCTGTTGGAGAAATCAGGGCAGGTCCCAGCAGAAGGTTTCCAAGCCTGTTTATTCCAGAAGCACCAAACTCTGCGTGTCTCAGTCTGTCCGTGAGACCATGGTGTGCCTGTCCTTGCAGTGTGCCTCTCCCTGTGTGTGCCTGCCTTGCCCCTTCCTTCAGCTCCTGCTTCATCAGGAGCTGCAGATTTTGGCAGGGTAGTACCATGTTTTTTCTCTCTAACAGTAAGCTTCGTGATTCCTTGGGGTGGTGTCAGAGAGGAGATGTTTTCTCAAGTTTCTTTTTCCATGACCCAGGCAGGAAATTAAATACCTCCCAAAAATTCAGAAATTCTGTTTCTGCCATTGTGTTTAGTCCCTTTCTCCCGGTAATCAAGCATTTGTACAGATTTGCATAGAAGCGGGAGCTCTGCCACTGCAGCTCTGAATTTATGAAGGTGAAAAAAAGGCAAATCAAAAGGCTGATGCCACTTGGCTCTGTTAAACACCTTCCAGAAGAGTCCATCCTTTGACTGGAAAGGGAACCTGTAGTGACGGACTCACACTTACATCTTTTATACACATACATGTTCATTAAATTCGCCTTTCACTTGGGTCCTGCCTGCCCGTGACCAGTCACTTCTGTGTCCGTCGTTGTGGTGGGCGGGAGGATGAGGAATGGTGGTGACAACTGTGGAGGCCAGCAGGCTGGGGTACAGTGCTGAAGGTGACAGGAGACGGGCTTGATGTGTGACACAAAGTGTGACAATTGGGTTCTGCTTAACGCTGGCAGCAGAAAACCCAACAACTCAAACAGGAGCCGGGTGTAGAAAGCAATGGTTTCAGCGGCAGCTCTCTAATTACGTGAAAAGTTTTTGCTTTTCTTTGAAGTTCCATTTCTAACGTGATCCTACGTTCAAAACCTTTGTCAGAAAAAGCTGTCGCCAGGTGGAAAAAAAAGGGGGGGGACTGTGCTGATGCTCTCAAAGCGTCACATTTCATCTCATGCTGGTGGAAAGGCATAAAGACATTTTTCTACCAATTGACATGTTCCCAATCATCTGGATTGCAGTGGAGCTCTATTTTTCAGACAGGAGCTGAAGGTTTGTCCTGGGCGTGTGTTTTCCTGCAGCTGAAGAAACCCTTCTGCCTCTTGGCAAGGGGTTTGCGGAGAGGTTTGCTCCTACCAACTGGCAACCATTGCTGTGACTAACCTGTACTGGTGCAACTGTCATCGTGCATTAACCGCTGCAGTTTCATTCTCCAGTGGTGGGTTGGGTTTTCAGTAGATTGCACATCTAAATGCACAACTGGGATAAATATATAGTCATCCTGGTTCCTTTTTTTCCCCCTCATTTTGCATTTTTTTTCCTCATATTTTATACAAAATTAGCACAGTCACAGTTTCCACTTCATTGATGACCGACGTGAAAAAAGCCCACCCCATAAAACATCATGCACAGCTCTAGTGACCACGTTAGATTCAATTCTGGCTTTATACTGAGTTGACGTGAAGCCAGCTCTCTTCCATACATCATCTGCAATTGCAGTTAAGAATGAAATACTGTTTTAATTCTTACACCAAATGTGGAGTTTTTTTCTGAAGAAAAAAGACATAAAAATGTTAAAATGGGCCATAAAAAGCATTAAATTTTCACACCAAGCACAACCAAGAGGTGAATAAGTTGGCTAAAAGCTCAGAAGACCCAGAGAAAAAGTCCTGGTTGGTATTCTTTTGTTGTTAACCTTCACCTTTGAATGGAGATACTCAGGCAGAGAGCAAAGACCTGGACTTGGGCAGCTGAGGGCTATTTTGTCTCTTGCTTCCCTAGATAAGGGTTTCCCCTCATGTCTTCATGGCAAAGAGCTGTTGCTGCCTGGGAGAGCTGCTGCTACCTGCCGGTGTCCGAGGACGGTGCCTTGGGGCATGCCCCAATACTGTTGCAGTGAGCAGGATGAACATCCAGCCAAGTCACTGGCCGAGTTTGCCCCTCTACATCCCAATTCCTTTCTTAGGTGACCTGGGAAATACTGACTGTAAGGGCACGGTCACCTGGACCGAGCCTGTCCCATGGCACACGTTGTCCCATGGCTGCTCTCGGGACCGCAGCTGGCGAGGTGAAGGCAGCAGAAACGCAAAGGCACGTTATATACGTGTACCCTCTGGATGTATATGTCTTCCCTTAAAGCTTTAGTCTCTGGAAGGTCCAACTTTTCCTCCCTTTGGCTGTTGATTTCACCAGTGACATTGTTAGCTGATGTGGTACTTTAATGGCAGTTTTATTAATTGATTTCTTTGAAATTAATCTGTTTTATACCAGCTCCAAAAAAACACCCACCCTTATTTGCCACGTTTGAACCATTAAAAGGATTAATGTACCTTCAGCACCGTTGGAGTTCATTTTGGGAAATATCTATTTAGACAAGTTTTTAAAAGCCTATTACTTACCTGAAAGGTTATAATGACCTAGGAGTAGCTTTCATTGCCTGCAATTAAAATCTACCTGTATTTTAAAAAAAATCTATGGTATTCTCCCAAAGCTTTATGCTGTCTGCAAAGAGATTTTTTAAGAGCTAATCCTTTTCGTTTGGTCAGGGAAATGTTGAAACGTGCATTTCTCACTTAATAGATGGTTATTGCTGTCTTGGAGGTGTTACTGTTTTCCTTCTTCAACCTTGAATGTACACACTAAAAATCTGATTCCAAAAAGCTGTTTTATATGCACAGTCTCTGCCTTTGCAGTGCTGAGCGCCTTGCCTATGCTTTTTTTTTTACCATAAGCTAAACTTTTCAGTGCTGATTAAGGTATTTGCACATGTAGAACCTTTGGAAATGAAGAAGAATTTGGTGCACAAATCCCCTAGGTGACTTTGAAAATGCCAACATGCATTTTATATTAAAAGAGGGGAGAAAAACCTTATATTTAAAGCTCGATTTGTAGCAATTTGCTCCTCTGCAGGCTGAGGGCTGATCCTGAGCCACACCGTGTGTTAGCTTCTCTGTGACTTTGGTGGCAGTGGTTGGACTTCAATGCTACCCTCAATTTGGGTGTATTATTCGGTCGGCAGCGTGTGTGGCTTGGTAAATGATTATGAATTTGGTATTAGCTATTAATTTGCACTGCAGTCACTGCTGGTCAACAGTCCATAACCCCCCACTGGATTAGAAACCCAGTAAGATGGGGAAACTGGAGGCAGAGGTTTTGCAGGGAAGTGTGTGGTTTGAAGTGCACTCAGATGTGCTCCCAGCTTTCGTTTCGGTGTGCTTGGGATGAGGAACTCAGAGGCTGGATGCATGAGCTTGAGGGAACTGCTTATACAATGAGGCAAGTGCCCTTAATCTAAAGCAGTGGGAAGTGTACCACTTTTGTGTGCCTGGATTAGTTATTAGGTTATCTGCACTAATAATCTTGGATTGTTATAAAACTGATTAGAAAGAGTCATTCTCATGGTTGACTCCTGGTAGTTTGTTATCGTATCTCGATCCACAGTATTCCTGCTGGAGGCAAAGTTCTGCTATTTCTGGGCTTTAACCCTGAGAGCTGCCCAGTTTGGCATCCCCTCGTACCTGCCAGCGGCAGCGTTGGCTGTCAGTCGTTGGTACCACTTGTGGCTGCTCTGCTTTCTGCAGATGCCTGTGCTGAATGTGCGTTTTCCTCCATCGTCTCCATGCTGTGCCAAACGGCTAGTCCAGAGCTTTGCAGCCACCCCAGCACAGGCAGTGCTGTGCATCAGAAAGCAGACAATGGTGCTGCCCAGGGATGGACAGGTTGTAGGGGACCATCAGCCTTGGGTTTTGTGCTGCATCACTGTGCTCATCCCATGCACACAGCAGGGAAAGAAGGAAGCGGGGCTGCAGTTTACAGCTGTGCTTTTTAACTGTCAAAGAGCCACTGTCTTTATTTAACTTTGCTGAGTGATCATCTCAAGTCTGTCTGCACAGTTCCGATCTGTATCGGCGCTGGTAGATGTCACCGCTCCTAAATAGACTGCTTTTAAATTGTACCCATATATCTTCCTTGCACCAAAACATTCCTGCTCCAGTATTTAGTGATGCCTGAAGTTATGTCTCCACATCAAATTAAGTAACTGTGCTATCAATAAGGAGGAGTGATGCAGTGTATTCCCTTCTGGATGTCGTCCTGTCCCTCATTTATTTGATGCTCCTGATTAAGACGGATAATGAGCTATCGGTAATTTTCTAACTGCGGTGCAAAGCAGCGAGGATGAAATCAGTCTGTGTCACTGGGAGCCAGGTCATAATTTAGGGAACTAGAGTGGGCCCCCTGCATTCATTAGGCTCCACGGCAGCAGGCGCTTGGTGTTGTCTGAGCAAAGCCCGGACGGTGTGAGCATCTCTACATCAGGAGAGCCAGCAGGTGACAGGGGGACATCAGGAGAGCTCTGTCCTGCTGGGCTGCTTGAGAGCTTCAGGTGTGATTTTTTTCATTTATTGTGCTGGCTTCATTGCTGGTGAAAGGCAGTGCAAAGGCTCCACTGACCCTGAATTCAGCTTTTCAGCTCGGTCTCGCCTTTTTAGTGCACTCCTTTAATGATGTAGGGCTTGCTTAGAGTGAGCAAGTTCGATTTAGATTGGAGAAGGATACTGCAGATATATATATATATTTTTAATGCAAAGATTAAATAACTTCTAGGCATCTTCAGGCACCCAGCAATGTGAATTATGGCTGGAAAAATCGTTCATGTAAATAGGCAGTGCTTGCTTGAGAAGGGCTGTTAGCATCATCTCGTGAGGAGTGAAATAAGCAGGAAGGATGGAAAAGAGCTGCAGATCAGCTTTGGAGGAGATTAAATTCTTTGGGGCAACAGTGTGCAACATTGGAAGCTCATGGATGGCTAGGAGATACCACCTGTTGACTCCAAGGAGCTTTGAGCCAGAGACAGTGGGGTTTGGCCACAGATAAAAAAAGAAAATGTTCTCGTTTTGCAGTGTTGTAGATAACATTTAGATAGAGTGAAATACGGGGCATTTATTGGAGGTGCCATCTCTCCAGGTGTGGCTGGACAAGGCAGCAAAGGAGGAGTGAACCTTCCACCTTGGGGTCACCTCGCGGAGGTGACACCTCTTACCATGGCTAAGAGCCATGAGCTTGTGATGTTCTGCCTAAAAGTGGAAACATCCCGGGCAGGGGGTGGCCTTATCACAGAAACATCGCTTGGGCCACATCGTTGCATGTATCCATATTTGGGTTCCTTTCAGCAGAGAGGGCAGGAGTGACATACCCACCTTGCTGGGAGCCCCTTACAGATAAGCAAATACTGTCTGTGCTGGTGAATGAAGAGGGGAGCAGGCTGAGATTTGGTGGGAAGGCTTGCATGAATCTCCTGTCCTTCCAGGAAAACACGGGATGAAAGCAAATAAACAACCACAAAACGGCTGTGGGAAAATGTGCATTTCAGACTTCTTTAGCATTGCTTGTATGTGTATAGACACACACACACACTTCAGGTCTATGCAAGGCTTTCTTTTGGGATTCTACAGCAAGAAAAAGGAAAGAGGCACAGAGGAATTCCTGCGCTTTGGAATGGCAGATGGGCCGGGGGCTGCTGGGGCCACTGCTAGCCCTGTACCCGCTCACACCTCCTCCCCGAAGCTTTCGTGCCTGCCTTGGTTTTCATCCCTCAACTCATTGGGGAGGATGGGACGAAACCTGCAGCAACTTCATTTAGCATCCACCAGCTCATGGGCCTGTTGCCAAAACAAGGGCATTGCCTTTGCCTTCCTCCCTGCTGTTCATCACCCGCCCCACTGTGAGATGGAGCCGCCCCTCCTGCTTCTCCAGCAGCCACCTGCTGGGTAGGGCTCCCTTATCCCCGATTGTGTGTAATTGCCGTCCAACAGGACTGTGGTGGGAGATGAGGAGATGATGGCTTGTTTGTGCTGGTGACCAACTTTCACCTTCCCACGCTGAAAATATTGACGTCTCCAGCACGCAGTGCTTCCAAGCTGACATGTGCAGCCGATGAGCATTTGGGGTGGCAGATGGCTCTGCAAAGTGTTTTGCTTACGGCGGCAAGGACTGACACCTCCAGCATCCCCCTGCTTGCCTACTGGAGGGATTTTTAATTTGTGGAGCTGAGGCTGATGTGGTTTGGGGGACTCGGATCCCAGTCCCACCCAAAGCTAGAGCAGCATCCAGATATTTTTGTGGTGGTGGCTGAGGTGTTGCTGCAGCATCTGTGTTTGGGTGCAGGCAGCTTGGGAGAGCTCGTCTGCTGCCAGAGAGGGTGAGCAGGCTGGAGGGGGCTTTCAGACTCTTTGTAGGGATCTGAATTGGGGCACTGACCTGAAATGGTCCCATTCCCAGCCCCACAGGAGCCTTTGTGCAGGTTGGGTGGCTTAGGAGTCCAGGGTTGTATTTTCACCTGGTGTAGTGAATGTGCAGCATTAATAGGTGTCCCCTAATTTGCAAAGAGCTGTGTCCTCCATAGCCTGGGGGACATGGACATCACCTCCTGGAGCAGGGAGGAGGCAGAGCTGCACTGTACTCCCTTCCCTCCTGCCACCACCAAGACGCAAGTAGCCACAGACAAGGGATCAGACCTGGGTGGTATCAGGGCGTAAACTCACCCCCATGTGCCACGGTTCTGGCAGCCCCTTTTCCGATGCACCCTTGGGCTTCAGCACTGCTTTGAGCTGGGACCTTCAAACACAAAAAAGCTCCAGTGCCATTATCTTTTGGTGAGTTTTCCAGCCCATGTTGCAGAGCATCGCCAAATTTAATTTTCAGTAAGGCAAAGCTCAGCATCAGCATCTGACTTCTTTATGTCTCACCTCCAGCTTCACCCGCTGCCTTGTCCTTCCCCCAGGGAGAGGGGGGCAGGCAGTCTTGGTACCAGGCAGCAAAAAGAAGACGCCTTGCCTCCTCAACTCGTTAATTAAAGCCACAAATTGAGCTCTTTTCTTGCAATCTGAAGTGATCACATAAATAGCATTAACAGAGCTAAGGGACCATTTGAAAAGATCCTGCAGGATCAGCAGATAGGAGCTGTATTCACTTCCCAGAGGGGGGACCATCGTTAAGACCAAGATGCTGTTTTCTCTTACCCCCTGTGTGCAGAGTTCAGCCTGGACATGGAAAAAGTCCCCCCGGTGCAGTGAGTGGGTGATTTTGGCTCTCTGCGCTGGTGTGTTTTACCTCTTTCTCTGTCAGGGAGTTGTCCACGAGTATCCTTGTGTGGGTTTCTGGGTATAATCCTCACCTGGTCGTTGCTTCGCACATGATTGTTTCAGCTGAGCGATGCTGGGAGTCCCAGATGCTGACTATGGTGTAGGATGGTCAGTGGTGCGGACCATGAGATGCCTGTTTCGTGGAGATGTGCAAAGAAAAACCCACCTTCCCACTGAGGGGACGCTTGGCCACGTTCACTGGAGATGGCTCCCGCGGTTCAGTGTGGATTGCCATCAGTAAATTCCCATGCTCCATTGCATTTGTGGTCAATGAATGAGCACCTGTGGGGATGTTTTCAGGCTGTATCCATTTCTAAGTGCTGTCGGGAAATACCACTGTCTTCTGCTTATCCCTTGCAACTTTAATTGTGGGGCACATCATGCAGCAGCCTGAGGGATGGCTGGCTAAACTGAGTTGGTATTTAGCAGCTATCTAAACTACCGGTGCAAGGTCGATAAGCGTAGTCATCAGCACCTCTCTCCTTGACGTTATCCGTTGACTGAATAAGCTCAATTGTCCTGGAGTTCAGCCTTCATATTTCCTCAAGGAATAGGGAGGCTCTTAAAGGAGTGGCAGGAGACACAGGATTATCATTGGAAAATATTTGTGGAAAATACCGCTTCTCACAGAAATGGGATGTTGTACCATAAGTTCCAGTGAAGGCGATGAGCTTTGTCTGGTGCAAGATGCTATTCAGGGCAAATCTGAATATCACAGATATGTGCTTGCTGTGGTGCTTAACATTTTATTTCCTTTTATTGCTTCTTTGCACACACAAAGCTAAATTCAGAGCTGCTAGAAGCCACGGGCAAAGCCGTTGAGTTCAGTACAGCCCACCCCTGAAGCAGCTGGGAGCAGCCTGCAGCCAGCAGCCCCCGGGAGCCGGGCTGGTGTTCGGCACCAAGGGACAACAGAGCATCGGAGTGACACTGTCCGCTCATGGTGTCACCCCGGTGTCTGGTCTTACATGTACAGTTGCAAAGTTTGCTGTCACTCTTCCTACACAACAAACCACATATGATTTTTCTACATCTCTCTCATCAGAACAGCATCTGAATGTCCCTAATATATCTCCATAAAAATCTTCACAGTTGTTCTAGCAAACAGCCTGGAGTGCTGTGGTCTTTTATGAGCATTAATTACATTAAGCAAAGCAAATTTCACAATTACGTTGTCTGTGGGAGCAGCAAACTTCTCCCATCAGTCTCCCTGAGCAAAGCAAAGAGAGTGATTGCTGTCCTGCTTTCATCCCAGTCGTGGTTTAAGATGCTTTTACAAAGACCAGGGCAACAGTCCTTGCCCAAAGCAGCTTCTCGTTCCTCCTGCTATTATCATAAGTAACTTTCTTGGTGTGCTTGACATGTCATCAGATGTTTCCGAGCAGCATCTTCCTTTGAAAGTAATAAAAAAAACCCACGTTGCTGTGCTGTTCTGACTCATTGTTTGTTTGGTTTTGTTTGGTTTGTTTTTTTTTACATCAATTTAGCAGAGCCTGGTCTCAGCCTGCTCCTCTGAGCAACACAAAGCCACAGTGGGAAAAGCTGGGGACAGTCCCCAGCAGCGTGGGTTTGGGGCACCGAGCTTTGAAATGTTGGGAGGTTGATCTAAGGGAGGAAAAAAAAATAGAGAACTTAAAGGAGGCCAGTTAGCTTGGCTGCAGTGCAAAACCAGGACTTGGTTTATTGTGGCCTTACGGGCTGCAGCTCCTCTAAGGCACATCGCGAAGCCACGCAGCATCCCCAGGTGCTGCATGTTGTCACTGGCGGTGGAATAGCTGTTGGCTTTTAGCCAAGGTTGCTGGAAAACTCCTTAGTGACTTGAGTCATGGCACTTGTCTGAGGCTTATTTTCAACTACATTTCAGCAGTGTCGCTCTCCGAGTGCATCCTTCTCATGCCTCAGACACGGGTGTGATGCTCACTGCCTCCCATTTTGGACCAACAGTGGGAGAAGTTGAAATGGGACAAAAAAGGGCCTGGCTGACAGCGTTTGTGCTGGAAAATTGGATTTCAGTCGTTCCAGTCGGTGGGAATTTAAGTTGCAGTATCAGAAATGGAGTGTGGAAGTTTTGCCTTCCATTAGAAATCCACTTTTTTATACAGGTGGGGATAGCAGGGGCGAGGGGCAGGGGATGCCAAAATGCACCATCCAGTTTGCTGTGATGTTCAAAAGGAAACATTTTGCTTTGGCAATGCAGAAGTGGCTATTTTGAAAGAGCTTGGGGCAGGGGAAAGGTCCAGGGCAGTGGTAATGTTGGCCTAAATTAAAAGCAGTAAGGTCTGCCAGACGAGATGGGTGTCTAAAACGGCAGCAAAACATCTTGTAGGTGGGGAGATGTCAGCAGAGCCCAAAGCCAGGTTTTCATCTGTTTTGCTAGAAGCCAAGAAAAAGGAAACCAAACCCACAGTCCCTATGATTCCTGAAAAAAAAGCTGTAATGTTTCCTCTTCCCCTCTCCCAGCCCCTTTGGGGGGGTGGCAGCACCCCAAGGGTTAGATGCAGAGGCGCTTGCCAGGTCCTGCCTGGTAGATGCTGGAGATCAGAAGGGCAGATTATCAGTGTTTAATTACTATTTTGCAGAGCTGCCCTATGTCCTTGGCTGGGGCAGGGACGTTGTTGCTGTGACCTGTCCCCAAAGTGGGTCATCACCTCTCCACTGAGGCCCTCAAAGGCACAGGTGGTGCTTTTAGGACATCCTCCTCATCCATCTCCTCTTTCTGCCTTGGTGTCTGCTTTTTGGCTCTGGGACAGGGACATGAATGAGGGGTGTTTAATGACTATTTTTTTTCCAAATGACCCCCCTGCTCCGGGAGAACCCAAGAGGGAGAAGGGAGCTGGGGCTGCCGGGAGGAGGAGGGAAGACCTGTACACGCTCTCATCTTTTGAATGCACCTGGTGCACTGGAGGCACAGGTTAAAATGAGTGGCCAGCCAAGGGGTGACATTTGCGAGCAGCACTCGAGCCACAAGACACTTTTTAAATGTCTTCACGCTTCCCTGATGCCACAAATGCAACCGCCCTGATTTTTTTTTCTTGGGTGCTGCTGGCTCTGACATTAATTCCCAGCACTGACTGATGCAGGAGGAAGAGGGGAGGAGGAGAGGGTTTGCAGAGGGACAGCTGGGCAGTAGGTATTTGCCAGGCTTTTACAAGTAGGAGGAAAACAAGATCCTTGCTGACTTGCTGCTCAGCTTTGTGCAATAAGGAAGCCAAAATAATTACCAATAATGAGCAGATTAAAGGAATCACCCTTGAGAAAAAACAGATTTTATCAGAAATCTTATTTGGGAGGTGAATTATTTTTGCTAACTGGATGCTATAAATAATTTCTTGTTAACAACGCTGAGCTGGTGGGGGTCCCTGGGGTTACTGGGCGTTCGGGCACAGCTGCCAGGGTCCTGGGGAATGAGTCGGCTCTGGTCCCTGCAGCCCAGTGCAGGCTCACTGAGCTAGAGCAGCGAAGGCTGGACTGTGTCCTGATGCTTGTCCTCATGCTTTTGTCTGTCTTGCAGACAAATCTTGGGTGCAACCGCCCTGA
Organism: Syrrhaptes paradoxus; assembly: GCA_013400615.1. Classification (NCBI taxonomy): domain Eukaryota; kingdom Metazoa; phylum Chordata; class Aves; order Pterocliformes; family Pteroclidae; genus Syrrhaptes; species Syrrhaptes paradoxus. Next base: position 22,571 of record VZTO01023157.1, on the reverse strand, counting down.
AATGAGAGGGCGTCCGAGTAGAAAAGGCTGGGTGCATTGATGCTGTTTGCACTAGTGGTTGGGTACAGAAAAAGAAGGAAAGGTTCAAGGCCTTTTCTTTTTTCTTCAGTGCCTGAGGGAACTAGAAGAACCTGAGACAAGCGATGGTCTGGGGCAGAGGCTTGGCACTGAGCGGGCAGGGAGCGTTGCTGCTGATTTCAACAGCGGCACTGTTGCAGCCAGAGCTCTGCAAGGGGCTGGGGCTCAGCGCCTGCTGCTCCCAAGTGCTCACGGCAGAGCTGCTACACCCAATTTCACAACACAAAAGTATTTATTTCTATTACTCCCGTGCATTTTTGCAGGTCCGAACTGCTTTGCAGGAACCACAATAATTCCTGCCGGCATTGAAGTGAAGGTGGACGACTGCAACATCTGCCACTGCCACAACGGGGACTGGTGGAAGCCGGCGCAGTGCTCCAAGCGCGAGTGCCAGGGCAAGCAGGCTCTGTAGCAGCAAAACCCCCCACCAGCAGCACTACCGGCCACACAACCCACCGATGGCAATGATGATGATCACGAAGGAACGGCTCCGATGCTGCACACACGTCCGACCTCCCGTCAGGTGCAATAGGGTCACCAGCAAAACCTGCAAGGGTTTTACACAAGCAGAGATGTTACATGCGGGGAAGGGTCTCCCTCTCTCCCCTCTCCTGCTCTTCTCTCACGTTACACACTATGTAACCGGTATCTAGGTATCTACTCTGCTTTTTTAATTATCAGTGCTTGGTAGGGATGCGGTGGTCAGAGTTGGGGAGGGAAAAGAAAAAGCAACGGCCCACACAAGTTCTTGGACTGGTGACTCCTCCAAGATACCAATCGATTCACCGCTCTCACTTTCTATGATGTGGATCCTGGGTTTTTTCACATTTATTTATTTCAGGGGTTTTTTGCTATTGTGATTTTTTTTCTTTTTTTTAAAGCCTCTTCCTAAGCTATGAGTGAAGCGATAGATCATTTTTATCACGTCTATAAGGGACAATGGCTGGTAGGGCCAGGAAGGAGGTAGAAATTAAAAGGGGAGAAAGGGTTAAAAAAAAAAGCAAAACAGCTGGAATGTAACCTGCAGAAAGATCAAGGTAGATGCACAGGTATATGACCAGACACCCAGGACACAAGCTGTATCTGTGTTACACTTTCTCCACTGAGTGGGGACAATAAAGTTGAAGACACCTCCACAGTCACCATGACCTTGATGGGAGCAAGAGCCAACCCTGGCCACGTGGGCAGGCAGGGGTGGTGAGCCACAAAGCATTGGAAAGGCACCCAGGAAGCAACATCTTCCCTGGGTTGTCTGTGTGTGATGCCCGGCTGGGGCATTGGTGGTGGAAGGGAAGAGGGTCCCACTGGTGCCACAGCTCTGCCAGATCGTGGGCTGAGCAGGTGCTCACCTGCCCTGCCCCATCCCTGTTCTGCTGATGCCGAGGCTGCTCTCACTGGAGCCAAAAGCAGCATATCATTGACTTCAGCAACAGCGGGGCTCTGATCTCGCCTCTCTGCCTGTCACCCCTTAGGGAGGTTTCCAGAAACATGCCACTGCTGTGCCACTGCTAAACCAGCTCAGCCCGTGGGCAGCACCCTTTGCTGCAGCGCGAGGGAGCTGCCCGGTCCCAGGAGCTTCCGTACTGCTGGGGATAAAGCAAGCCAGGGCACACAGGGGATCGGCTGCTGGGGAAGGGTCTCTCCAGAAAATGTCTGTGTGCCTGCCTGCTGGGAGGAGAGGTCCCCACGGTCCCTGCCAGGAGCTGCTGTCCCCCCCAAGGAAGTGTCCCCTTCAGGCTTTTCAGCACCTCTTCCTTTCTCAGGCTGCGGCTTCCAAGTGATACCAAGAGAGAAGCCACCAATGTCATTGCCCCCCTCCACCCTGCCCAGGTGAGAGCAGGAGCCTTTCCCATCGCAGTCCACGCTTGGTTTGCTGCTTTTTGGTCACGGCCATTAGGCTGATGGTGCTTATTTTGTTCAGACTTCAGTCCAGCACCTCTCTTAATGGCGATGGCAGCAAACCCTCCTTACAGCATCCTCCACCGCAGTGGATCAGCACAGTCGGTCTTGGTTTATGCACACTGTTGCCTTTACATTTTTATTTCTTTCCCGCTTTTGCATTTTCCTGGAAGGCAGGGGTAGGACTAGCGCTAGCGTTATTGCGGCTGAGCATTGGTTTCCTGCAGTTTGAACTGGTTCCATTAAAGAAGTCATCGCCACATTTCTTTGTAAGCTCTTGCCTGTCAATGACTATCCAGTTTCAAAATTTTCAAACAATAGTGTGCCTGAAACTAGTGAGAAAAAACAAAACTATTCTGTAAAAAATGGGGGGGTGGGCTCTAGGAACAAGATTTGATGTGTAAAAGACTATATTATTAAAAAATTATTTTGTTAAATATAAAGTGTGTGAACCAGCAAAGAAAAAAACAAACAAATTAGATCTCTGTGGTGTATTTTACTCTGCTGATCTCCCCCCTCATACTCCCAGTTCCCCATCCCATCCGTTGCTCCAGCCCCCGACTCCCCACAGCTTTGGGGAGGGGAGCTGGGCTGGGAGGGCTCAGAGCATGGGCATGGCTGGGGAGGTCCCCCAGGCAGGATGTGCTGCCCAGGGAGCTTCTCAACAGTAAATCACTAAATCAGCTTTGGTACCTGCCAAACCGGGATTCCTTCTGGGGAGCTGCTGGGAGCTGACCCACCTCCCAGGCTCTCGCTTTAACCTCCATCTGGTTTTGCCTTTTACTGGTGCCACTTTATACTTGTTGCCATTTCCTGAACATGGAAATTTGCTTTCAGTTCACAAACTCCATTTGGTACCTCCAGGTGCATCATTATTTACACTGATTAGTAGTTACTCTAATTAATTACAGCTTAATTACTGTAGTTAATGTTTGTACAGTGCTTGGAACAAGTACAGCACTATACGTGACACATATTATTATTTTCTTCATTATTAATTAAGCACCATCTCCCTTCTATGCTGTGCTACTTCATTATTTCCCAAGGAGTTGCAGCAGCACCCTTATTCCCACCCAGAAGTACTTTACTCCTGGCTCCCACCAGGATGCTGCAGTGCTGGCTGGTGCACAGGACGGGAGCAGGAAGAGTGGTATCTACGGTGAGTGGGATTGCTAAGCAACATGGGGGTACTTGGGTTTTTTCCCTTCACCCTCTCTGAGCACCAAGTCTAAAAAAAAAAAAAAAAACACAAAACAAAACAGAAAAAAACATACGCTTTTTTTTTCTGAACCAAAGTTTCAGCCTCATCTCCATNTTCTTTTTTTATTTTTTTTTTTTTTTTTTTTTTTTTTGCTGTTTTAGTTCATTTCTCCTTTTAATTAATCACAGCTCTGGGCCAGCCAGACCCATTAACTACTCTTCTCATTTAGACCTTTCAGAGATGCAGTTGCAGATGCAATTTAATTTGTTGACCCATGATCGATAGCAATTAATACCATCTCTTTAATCTTGTTGAAAGGTTCGTCTTGGGCTTCCAGAGGCTGCCATCTGAAGGGAAAGGTGTCCGATACATATGTTATTAGATGGTGGAGCACAACCTCCTCCACGGGTGCCGTCCTTCCCATCCCCCTGGGTTGATGCTGTTGAAAATACAAGAGGCATTCATGGGAGATGAAGAGGAGAAGGTGACAAAGCTGAGGGAAGATGCTGAGGGGCTGAGAGAAGAGCAGAAGGCTCAGTAGGGGAGAAAGTGGGGGAAGGTGGAGTTGAGGGGTTGGAAAGATGAGGGATATAGAAGACAGCATGAGGAGTTAGAAATGATACAGCCTAGGAGGTGCGGGCAGAAAAGGGAGACAAACGCTCTGGAACAGGAGGAAAAGAGTGGGTCAGAAAGCGGATATCTTAGAGGCAGCAGCACAGTAACAGTGAATTTTGCAGAAGAAACACACTCAGAGCCAGAAAGGCGACCTCCTGGGGTGTTTACTCCCAAGTCTCACTTTGATGTGATGCCCGTTTTTGCCTGCCTCCTCCCCCAGCAAGTGCAGCAGCTGTGTACAGCCTCCCTCCTTCTCCAAGCAGTGGGAAAACCCACCCCGAGAGCATCACCGCTTCCCCTGTCGAGGCTGGGGGGACCTGTGATGGCTGCACCCATCCAGGGATGGTTGCACGCTCCTGCACAGACAGCCTCAGCGTTTGGGCAGGGAGCCCGCTAAGCGTTATCCATGGCCATTCAGCAAGAGACGGACAAAGCTGCTCCTTTCTCAGGGCATTCATGTTCTCTGACCATGCTAATTGCCCTGGGGTCACAAATTAATTAGTTACCCCTGTCCCTGGGAGCTGCCAGTCGATATTCTCTTGGCACTGGGCTTTCCATAGAAGACAGCAAGAGCATGGGTAGAGCAGCACCAAGAGACATTATCTGGCAGTTTCAGGGCACCCTTCCCAACACAACCTTTCCAATCCTCAGCTCATGTGGCATCCCAGGTGCTGGCACCCATGCCTGACGCCGCCTGCACGCTCAGAGCCATGCCTTCTATGCAGTGCAGGGGGCTTTGTGCTCACCTGGCTGGCATGGGGCTCAGCAGGGTCTGCTCCCCCCTTGTCTCTCCACTTCAAACCCTTTGCCATGTGGCTTTCTGATGGTTGCTTCAGATAGAGGAGATGGCGATCTGGGAAAGTGAGAGAAAGAACAAGCCAGAGCTATTAGACTTGTTTCAGTAGGACAGAGCAGGATTTCAGTAATAATTAATGCCACTCTTAAAAGATGCTCACTTAGGCTGTAAGGCATCTGACACAGGACAGGGCACAGTCAAGGTGGTTTTTGTCATTAACAACACACACACACACGATGTTTCACGCTGCTGTTGTCTTTATGGTGATAACCCATGAAAGCGTGAAAAGAAACCACCAGGCCACTCTCCCACCTGACTGCCCACAGAGGTTATTCTGTTACCCACATGGAGTATCCCTTCAGGTATTTCCGCATTGGCTTCACTCTGTGTTTGGAGAAACAGCCAAATCCCAGCTTTGGGAGTTCTGGAAAAATCATATAAATCTGGAAGGTAAAACTCCAAGGAAGCAGGTGAAAAATGGGGCTGGCCTGGGTTTGCACTGTCCCTCTAAACAATAGGTGGTGATGAGACTGCAGACTGCAGACCGTGCCTTGGGGCAGGCTGCAAAGAGGGAACGTCCTTCCATCAGCTGTGCAGCCTGTGTGCTGGGGTGGCTCCGGCTTTCGGCTGCTTGGGTCCTCCCTTGAAGGACTTCAGAAGAGGCTGTAGTTTACAGCCCTCACCCTCAGCCAGGGTGAGGTGTTCAGCTGCCCTGCTGAAAAGTTCCACCTGAAGTGTTTATATCATCCTCAACACTGCCATCAAGCACTTGGTTAATAAAAATAATTTCAATTTAATAGATAGGGACTCCTGACCTTTGCTCTTTTCATTACTTAGCTGGCTTGATAGATGCAACCTCTGCCTTGGTCAAACAGCTTTCTGCATTTCCTAGAGCCCAGCTGTGTTCCTATAACTTAGATGTATTTGCCATTTATCTTTTTTAAAGGACAAAAGCTGTGTTAATTTTTATATATTTATTAATTTTTCAAGGGGGCAGTAAACAGCTTCGCAGGAAAAAAAAAATCATCCTTAATGTTCTCAAACAGCTGTCCTGGGATTGTGCTATATTCATAGGCTGTCTCCATCCTGATCTGCACTTCCAGGGGGAGGTGGGGCTGTATAGGAAACGGAAGAGATAAAAATGTGAGGAACTTGCTCTCCCGCAAATAATCCACTCCCCTACGTGCTGAAACGTTCATTTTGCAGTCCATTAAGCTCAAGTTAATGCAGGTAGAGCATGTCTGGCATCAAGAGGATGGTAAAGGTTTTGGGTTTTAATTTTCCTCAGATGAAAAATCCTACATGCTCCTGGCTGGTGTCAGTACTTCTGCAGCAAAGACAACAGGCCCCGCAGGAAGCATGAGGCCAAGGTTAAAGCACTTTTAAGTCAAGATGCTATGATACCCAAAGAAGCAATTTCCCATTGTATTACATATCTTCTGGCACTTCATCGGCACGAACAGAAACTGCGAGCGAAAGGGGTGTGCGGGGACCCATTGGAGCTGCAGATGGCTTTCTGTTTCCCCTAGCTTTCTTCACATTCAAGGTTATCCTCTTGTCTTGCTGCAGGCCTGCGCACGTGGGCTGATTGAGTATCTAACAGTAGCGTTGCCCCTCGCTGCCCTGCCAGCATTGAAAGAAAGCAAATGGAGACGTGCCTGGAAAATAATCTGTTTGTTATTGTGGCATGAAGCCCCATGGGATATTTTAGCTCTTGTGATTTTCCTAGAACATCCCAAATCCCACTGGTTTTGTCAGCAGTGTGAAAAATAGCAAATGGAAGGAGGAGCAGGCACCTTGGGCAGGGGGCAGGAGGCACATAGGGAAGGACAAGCCTTTGCAGCCACTTAAAATTTCCCTGATGGTGAAAGAGTCCCCCTGGGGTAGTGGACAGCATGGGAAGAGTGGGAATAACGTAAAGCCCATGAGGTGGAGATACCACAAATGGCATGAGACAGTGGGGTGCTTCTGAGAAGACACAAGGTTGGTCTCCTTGGGGATCGATGCATCATGTGCAGTGCCAGCTCTCCACAAAATTGTCAGCAGCAACCTGGGCTCCATCCCTCAGGATCGCAATCCAAATCCATCATTACCTAGGCCAGACTCACACAGTGTTTGTCTGAGGCTAGTGACTGTGATGCCTTGCAGTAGAAAGCTTGCTTCTGCACAGCCATGTTGAGGGCAGAAACAAGAAGCTGCTGATTTGTGAGACAAGATCCTGAGGAGTAAGTCAGTGTAGTAATAGAAATATAGGTGGATGCATGTCTGAGTTTCTGGCCAGTAAAGCAGACAGACGTCCTTTGAAGGAGTTAGCCAGCAAGAAGAGTGTCACTGGCCAGGCCTGGCCCATTGCACCACCAACCTTGTGCACCACAGACATGTTCTGTCATTTCTTCAGATAGACTTTTCTTGGGTATTATCCAACAAGTGGCATTTGGCCTTATGTTTTGAGGGAAAGGAAACACCCATAGGAATATAACACATAGCAAAGATTTTCCTGCCTCCATGTGGAGGGGCAACCAGTGGGCAACAGTGCTGGAGCCTTCTCCTAGGGGAGCCTTGTGGTGTCACAGCCTTCCTGGTATCAGTAAAGAGAAATCGAGCAAGTTAGAAAAATACGAAAAGAAAGAAACACGAATACAGCTGAGCCATGTTCCCTTTAAGCAAGCACAAATTTGGAGCAGAGTCTGCTCCTGGAGAAGATGCAGGAGAAAAAAAATGGCAAAGATGCAACATCCAGCACCATCGACCTAGGGGTCTCTCACCATTCTCCATCCCTGGTATTAATAGCTTCATTCACCATGTTGAAATTATTCCCATGGGTACAAGCAACAAGCTCCTCAATCCAATTTTCTCGTATCTGTTGGGTGATAAACGTATGTTAATCCGATGCTGGCTAATCTGCACCACCTCTGACCCTGGAAACCCGTGCCTTTTGCAGATAGACGTGAACTTGGTACTTTTTCAGATGCTGTTATTCAGATGCACCAAGTAATACCAAAGTGACAACGGCTGAAAATGCAGTATCAGTAGGATAGATCACATCGAAAAAACGAGCCAATTTAGCTCTATTAAATTAGTGCATGGTGTCAAATTCCTAAAGTGAAGAAGCTGGTATAAAAGTGATATAACTATGGATGCAACGTATTATGAGTTTTATTCTCATTATTTTTTTATTAACTTTTTTCCATTCTTCCCCTGCTGTGGCAACGCCATGCGATAAAGGGCGAAGGCTTGCTTACCTGCTAAACAAGAGCTTTATTACTTCCTCTGAAATAGATCATTTACAACAACAACAAGTGCTATTAATAAAGTTCAGGGATAGCCAATTGGAGGGAGCTGTGTTTCATATTGCTGCTAGCGAGAGCTAACTTTGGGAAGGAAAATGAAATGTTAACCAAAAAGCCATTTCCAAGAGAAATAGTCCCACTGTACATCATCAGACTAATGAAAGCATGCAGTCATGTAACACAAGGAAATTCCTCCTTCTCCTGGGCACAAATCATTTTTATCCCATTTCCCCGTGTTCTCAGCTTCAGAAGACAATTGCAGGCTTCTGTCAGTTTTGTTGGCAAATTTATGTGGCTCTTTACTGCTTACCTACTTCTTCTCATCTCGGCCTTTTTCATTAATGAATCATGGAAGCATTAATTGGTGTCTAGGAGACAGATAGCAGGTTTTTTTATTCTGCAGATCACTTAATCGAAGGTGAGCCTATGTTGTTCAGCTATAAGTGGAAGTCCAGACATGGAGAACAGCTACATTCTCAGGTTGTGCTTTACAGACCCAGAAGGAAATATTTTAATATAAAACATTAGATGAAAAGAAGGGATGTAAAGAAGCATCAGTTTCCAGAAGAGGCGCAGCCTTCACCAACTCTCATGCAGATGCTCTACAAATTTTTTTTTTTGTGCAAAAATCAAACCTACTGCAGTGACCAAAGAGGAACAGAGCTCTTCTGAAAAGTTGACTCGAGATCTTGGCTCAGCAGCAGTCTTGACAGCAAATGGAAAGCAAAGGCTAGAGGTGAGGGCTGCTCTTTGGTCTCAGTGGTTGAGGGAGGAAGAGCCCTGACCTGGACTCCTGCACAGCCTCCAGCCATGGGAAATGCCACCGAGGCCTCAAGCAGGTGGGACACAGGTGTCCCTCAGCCATTGGTATGTCCACAGGCTCTTTTCCCCTGGCTTGTGCAGAAGCGGGTTGAATGTTCAGGGCAAACAGGTGTATTTATGCATTCATGTACAAAACCCATTCATTATCATTGAAACAATAAAGACTCTGAGGGCTTAGCACTTCTGAAAAGACAAGTTCGTGGGGTTTTCAAGATTGGCATCCTGAAGTGAGATAGAGAAAACCAAAGGTCCCAAAGTAGTTTGATGGTATTTATTCAAGGGCTCTGACACAGGCAGGGCTGTGCTCCAGGTGGCTGAGGATCCTGTCCCCGATGCCAGCCACCAGGGCGTGCCACCAGGATGAGAAAAGGTGCATAACTGTAACAGATGAGACTAAAACCAATGGAGAGTTGCTTCGAGGCAGAACAGGCTACTACCTCTGTCTTCTCATCAAGCCCTTCAACAGCCCCTCGCAAGGACCAAAACATGGCATGTGTGGCATCTTTCTAAATGAAATGTTGCTACAATAACAGATCTCAGGTGTCCCCTGAAGGCATGCTGTTCGGTATTTATAATCACTGGATAAACACATGAGAAATGGCACCCTACAGCCCTACATAATCTGTGTGCAACGATCCTTGGTGACAGAGTGTAAGTGACCAAATCCCTTTCCAGGTCTAATGATATTTTGCTCTAGTAAGCCAGTGATATATCTCGTATGGCAAAAATAAAGCACTCATGCATAAAATTAATACAGTAAGCTCTGAAGTCGTAAAGCTTTCAGACGGTGATATATGAGATGGGCAAATGACTAACCTGTAACTCAAGTTCTCCTGGCGCCTTATTCCCCATGGGTTGTCGGGTCACCTAGGCAGCACATGGTCAAACCGGGACGTTTCAGAAGGATGTGAATTATTAACAAGCCAGGTAGGAGGCCCGTTAGGGTCACGTACATAAAAAGCCCCGCGAGGACACAGGTAGCAGCTTCTCCTCAGAGAGGTCAAACGTTTCTGTTCTTTACAAACCCGCACGAGACAGCTTACAGCAAATTCCTTCCATCTGTTTTGCCCCCTCACTCCTAGAAGGCCTCGTGATGTGGCCAAAGGTGTTTCGTCCCCTGCTATTTAATAACAGAAATGCAGTTCCCATGTAGGCCTCCAGTATAACTGGGAACAATTTGCTCGAAATCCAGACAAAGCACAATGGCGCTGTGCACAAGCAGTCTGTGCCACGCACTGTTTCCAGAAGCACCAGGGTATTTTTCACTCCTGGCAGCCTCCCGCCACATCTCATGCCTACCAGCCATTCTGTGCAGACGGGCCAGTGGTTGTCTCTGAGGGGCTGGACCGCAGCTGGGCTTGTGTGCTGCTGCAGACTCACTCATCCCATGCTGTGGAGTCTTCTGGGAGCTCTTGCAATGTCCTGGTCTTCTCTACCCGTGTCAGAACAAATTTCTCCAGCTACCTGAAAGAGGTGAGAAACCATCCATAAGGAGAGAGTCGGGTGGGGGAGCAGCAAGCAGTGGCAGGAGCGTGCAGCGCGAGGGAGGGCTGTGACAATGCATGGCCACTGCAGAGCCTGTTCTGCCCAGCACCTCGCTGGGGCCCCACGGACAGCAGGGCATACAGCTCCACATACAAAACTCCTCCGTAAGGCTGCGCTCAGTAGTGTCAAATACTGAAATTACCTCTCTGTACGTGTGTTCCACACCTTTTCATTGCTGATTGTAGTAACTCGAGGATGAGAAATCCAACCCAAATACCATTTCTTCAAGGTCCTTCTACAAGAAGATGCAGACGCTGCTTACTCTGACTGTGGGTGCGGCAGGGATCGCACACAAGAACATACCAGAGACTCCATCAATCTGCAATCCATCCCTTGTTTCAACTACAAAAAATAATTATCCTTTGCATGGGAAATTATAAAAGTGCTTAAGAAACATCAAACTCCAGCTCCTCAATCAGGAACGCTGCCAAGCTATTGAATCAATAGATTGTTAGATACTTGAAGTATGGGAATATGTGAAAGCTATCAAATGATTTCTTTGTTAATAAACTGCTACAGTAATTATCATTAGAACAGAAATGGAAAGATACAGATCAGAAACGGAAAGCTGTGAATGGTTTCTCATTAAGTGAAATTAAAGCACATGGGATTTTTTTTTTTTTTGCCTTGATTCTACAAAGTTTTGAACTTGCATATCCAGAGCTGCTCATGCGCCCAACTTCGTGCACCCCCATTTCACCTCAATGTCTTTAAGTCAGTGAGGCTCCAGTAGCAGACAGCTTACCTGCAGAGGAGTTATGTAAAGTCAGGGGAACGGGGCTGTTGCACCTTGCAGACCTCAGCCCTGCAGGTGGTGGCAGACCATCCTGGAGCAGCTCATCACAGAAACGTCCACACTGGGGCTCAAACAAGATCAGTGCACATCTTCCCTACAAGCCACAGATTTTAGTGCCAGGCACGAATCCTCAGTCTGAGCAACAACATGGTACTGGGAAATAACAGCGACAAGATTCAGAAACGAGAGCTGCTGGTTCACAGAGCAGTGGGTTTGACATGCCTCGTGTTCCCATCGCTGCTCTGCCAGGGCCGCACAGCAGGATGTCATGGAGCACGGAGAACAGGTCCAATGTGTGGAAGGACCTTGAGGGAACTGGAGACTTGAGGGTTGAGTCCTGGTTTGGGGTGGGCAAGAGAGCATGAGGAGGCCGAGGGTGATGGTGTGGCTCTCTACGTAGGTCTTGGCTGGTGGCTCCAAGGGCAAGGAGGTTCAGCCCATACAGCCAGCAGGAGAGAATCATGACCCAAATTCTTAATTTTCAAAGGTCTGTGGTGCTAAACCATAAGGTTTCAGTTAAAGGATGCGGCAAGTTCTGCAAATCATATGTACATCAGGAGCCCTCCCCACCCCTCCTGCTTGGTACTCATGGTCATTAGAGCAATTGATTTTTTTTCAGTGAAAAAGCTTTGCCTTGTCTAAAGCGCAGGGCAGGGAATGCCGTGACACACACCTAGGGTTCAGCCTTGCTCCTGTCAGCAGGACAGAAATTGTCATCCTTGCTTTTGGAGGAGGAGGGAGAAAACGAGGAGGGAGAAAACGAGGAGGGAGACTAGTCCAGCTGTTCACAGCAGCTCAGCTGCACACACAGCAGCCCGAACAACCTCCCGTCCTTCCTCCTCAGCTTGCCCTTAGCTAAGAGAGAAGATGGGGGGGAAGCACAGCTTCCTTCACTCTGCAGGAGATCCAGAGCAAGCGTCTGTGAGTGTCCGTGCGTGTTTCTGACCATCCGGAGGGTCAGTTAGTGTCTGTAAGGGACCGTAAGTATCCCTGAGTGTCCAAAAATGTGTATGTGTCTGTGACTGTCCGTAAGTGACCATAAGTATACACAAGTGTCCTGAAGTGTCCAGGAGTGTCTGTAGGTGACCGTGAGTATCCATCAGTATCTGGGAGTGTCCGTGTCTGTCAGCATCCCTAAGTATCTGTGGCTGTGAGTGTCCCTAAGTATGACCGTAAGTTAATGACCATATGTATCTGCGAGTGTCTGTAAGTATCCCTAAGTGTCCGTGAGTGTCTGTCAGTGTTTGTAAGTATCCGTGAGTGTTCATAAATATCCTTAAGTGTCCGTAAGTGTCTGTAAGTGTCCTTTTGTATCTATCTGTATCCCTTAGTGTCCATTAGTATATTTGAGTATCTGTGAATGTCTGTAAAGGTCTGTGCATGACTGTTTATCTTTGTGAGCATCTGAGAGTGTTCATGACTGTCCATGAGCATCCATATCTGTGCACATGTGCCAGGCTGAGTGTCTTCCTGTGTGTCTGTGTGTGTGTCGTGCTGTCCATGTCTCTGTGTGTGTGTCTGAGTGTGCCTGTGTGTCTTTGTGTGTGTGCATGTCTGTGTCCATGTGACTGTCTTCGTGTGAGTCTGTGTGTGCATGAGTGTATCTATGTGACTGTCTACGTCTGTGTCCATGTCCCTATGTTTGTCCACAAGTGTCCATTTGTCTTTGTGTGTCTGTGTCCATGAGCGTGTACGTGTCTGTGTATCTGTGGATGTGTGGGGGCGCATGTCTTTGGGCCCATGGGTGTCCGAGGGCCCAGGTGCATACGTCTGTGCTTGTCTTTGTGCACGTCTGTAAGTGTCTGGGAGTGGTTGTGAACATCTTTGTGTCTGAGAGCATCTGCGCATGTGCATGGCTGTGTGCGTGTCTCTGCATGTGTTTATTTGCCCCGTGTGTCTGTACGTCTCCATGTATGCCTTGTGCAGGGCACACTAAGTACCCAAGCCTCCACCCAGCTCCTTGGGCAGGTCTGGTGTCTTGCGACGTGTCAGAGAACATGGCTGTAGCCCACCTCGGCCAGGTAGGGACACCCCCCTTCGGAGCCACAGATGGGTGCTGCTGCACAGGCCACAGGAGCTTCCAATTCACAGTTAGCAGTTTCTCCATCTCTGAACTGAGTCAAGGGCAATTTCGTCAGGCAGGTTTTTTTTAAAACACAAGCCAGTAGTTCATCAAAACTCTTGAAAGAGTCCACAGAAAAAAGACATCACTGGAAAAAACCAAATGCTTCTCCCAGATTTTTTAGCACACCTTGTTCACCAGGTACACAGCAAGCAAAAACCAGAAAATTTGTACTGAGGGGACTGAGCTAGGGAGAACATCTGCCTCTGATTTTTCAGTTAAACAAACTGGATTTTAATTTAGTAAAAACCTTCTGCCTACAAACACAAATAAATTCCTTCAAGCTTGGCTGAGTTAAAAGGCAGAACCTAGCACCTCTTCAGAAGCAGGTTAGAGAGCTTAGGGTGGAAAATCTTCCCCTTGGACACGTGCAGCTGCTGGGTCTCACCTGCTGAGAGCAGGAACGAGGCATCACATCGGGCTCGGGCTCCAGAAGCCAAGCACCTGGAGGTCACGGGCAGTATTTACATCGACAGCAATACTGTTTGTGTGCGGGCTTTAAAAACTATGGCATGCCACCACGAGGAGCTGCTTTGAATCCAGGTTACATCAGCCGTGCAGGTGACCCTGACTCTATACAATCAGCCTGGGGGCACGTGGCTCCTTTGCCCTCTCCCCATGCTATCATCCTCTGCTCTCCCAAACCAGCCCAGGGGACACAGCAGGGCAGAGCATGCGGGCGCCACATTGCTGCACAGCATAAAATAAACACAGGGGAAGAACAAGACCCAGCACTGCAGACCTATTGAATTAAACATTATTGTGGCTAACACAATCAATACGGCATTGATTGTATTATCCATATTAATATTTAGTTCAATTAAAAGGCCCCTAATTTATTTTTTTAAATGTTCTTTGATACCTTTTATGCTGCAGGAAAAAAAAAAAAAAAAGCTGAATTTTGCTACAAAGCAAGCATTCCAGCTGGACTGGAACTGTAGCTGGTCTGGGTTTCTCCTGGCACCAGCTGTTCGAAGCTGAGCCTTCCAGCAGAGCAGCAGAGACCCATTTTGCTGGTCAGGCTGCCACTAGCACCCAGTATGAACCCAGCAGAGCCTGGGACCCCCTCAGGGCAGCGTGGAGTGCACCACTGCGTAGGGCAATCACAAAACCTCACTCTCCAAGGCCTTCATGTCACAACTGAGACCCAACTGACAGCTGCCAGCAGAGGCAGTCTCACACCCGCTCCCCCACCAAATACTTGGACTCCTCTGAGAATCAGTAGTTTGCAAAACTAGGAGGAAAGTAACCCAGCCCCACGCTAGCTTTCTCCATTCAGCAATCTGAGCAAGACAGCCAGCTTAACTGTCACTTCACATCCTATTTTTATGTATATTTTTAACCCTGTCTCACCCTACATCTGTTTAGCTTATGGACTTAGGGAGGCAAGTACCGCAGGTGTTTGCACAGCACATACCATGGCACAGCACTGCTTGTCAGCACCCTCAGTGCAGCTGCACAGCAATAAGCCCCCAAGTAAAGGCAGACTTAAGGAAGGGCTGCTGTGCTTTACAGCTGTGTCCAGTAGAGAAGAAACCTCTCTCTGCTTCTTAAACACACTTGGACGCCCAGGGCAGATAACAGTGCTTGCAGCTAACCGTGGCACCGCACGGTTCCCTTCTCCCAGCTGCGGTGCACAACGCTTCCAACATCCACCGGGGCGAGACATGGTAACCACTGCCGCTTAACAGAACTGTGGGCACCAGCCATCCTGTTGCCTGTCCCTGCCTCAGCATCTCTGCTCAGTGAATGACACCAGTGTCTCAACCACGCAGCAAGGAGCTGGCGTTTCTCTGCGTCAGGCCAGCCCTCCTGCCAGGAATTCAACTGAAGCACAGAAAATCCATCTTCTTCATGGGGGGGGGGGGGAGAAGTGGGAGCCTTCCTCCCCTTCCCCTATCTGATTACATACAAAATGTTCTGCTTTTAAGGGCAATTTAACATGAGTTGAACTACCGTTAATTTAAGTCAAACAGCTCTGAAAAGAGAACATGCTGCACTGCTATTGAAACCAGTTGAATCTTCATTTGTTCCACCTGAGACACTACTGCCCATTTCCTAGCCAACACTATCTGACTGCCCAAATGCTTCCCAGGCTGATCACGACTAACTTTGTGACAGGTCCCACACACCTGGTCAGGTCCAACCTCAGCTCAGCAGCTTGCGATAAAGCAGAAGAGAGGAGCCTTCCTTCAAGCCCTTAACAAAGGCTGCACAGAGGCCAGTTGGGTCAGCAGTTAACTTGCACTTAACATCTTTAGAGAGATGCAAGTTTTGGGACCCTCCCGTGCTTGTTTCTCATTGGGAAGAGGACTCTGCGACGACAGACCCAGAGCACCTCCTAGGCGTGCCAACTCTTCTTTGAGACCAAAAGCAGCTCCCAACACTCAGAAATAACGCAGCATCTAGCTCTCCTGAGTTGCTCTAATAAGTTCTTTTTGTGGGCCACTGGCTTCTACCTCAGAAAAGTCACTTCTGAGCATCTCAAATAACAAATGAATCCTCAATGTTCAGCAACAGAGAACATATTTTATCTTATAGCTGGAGGAACCAAGTCTAAAGAGAAGTACTGATATTTTAGGGATAAGAAAAACCTATGCGATCTTTGAAAACAAGTAACCAAACACAGGTAGAAACAATCAAAACTATGAGCTATTCTATCACTACATTCTCTGGGATCCACCCAGGACAGCCACGCAAGGAAGCAACCCCATACTCTCAAGTATCACAAAACAAGCTCAAAAACCCCACACGAAACAAATTGAAAAGGTAAATAAACCAACCCATCTTTATATGTCCTCCCTTGGACCACAGCCATTAAAAAGTTTATACACAATTTATCAATTATTTTTTGTTCTGTTAACTATTAGTGATGTTAAACTGATGCCACTGAACTCCAGACATTGCTACTGAAGGTGTTACCACGTGTTGCAGATGAACTAATACATGAGATAAACAGATCTTAGTTCCAAGGGAAGCTGCCTGAAAATCATTAGACTGAGATTCACAGTATTTTTGAGGTATAAATACAAGATTAATGAAAACATCTGTAATCCAGAAACCAAGTTTTGGACTTCTACGTCCTCAAATGTCCCAACCATAAGTGCACATTTATGCACTTTTACAGAATACTAATACAAAGTCATGTTATGGCTGAGGATCTTTACTAACCCTTAACAGATTTTCTTTGATGAAATCATCTACTCCCTGCTTCAGACTATGCCAAAACACCCAGCACCAAAAAACAGGCTATGGCTGTCAGTGCACACCTGCTCACACTGCATAAAATATCTCTTCTATTTCTGAGCCTACCTCCTACTAGCTTCCTTTAATGCACCCTTGTTCTTGAGCTAGAAGAGCCAGTGAGAAATGATCCCTACACACCCTTTACCACGTGCCTCACGATTTTATAACACTGCTTTAATGAGCCAAAATCCATCCCATAGATTAAGGGGCTTGATTTATCCTTACTACAAGACTTTTTTTAGACATGTTTTATCAAATGCTATCCCTCTGCTTTTAATGATCAGCAAGAGTGAATTAAGCAGGGTCTGTGTCACTGACCTCTAGCTTTTGTGTACTTACCTATTGCTGCAGTTTTGGTGCCAAAGCCAACTTACCACAGGTCTGTGAGGCTCTTGAAGTGATGAAGTCTTCGTAAATTGATCACCCTCGAGCTCTGAATTCCCAAAGAGATGGGACAGAGCTGACGCTGAGTGCGGTGTAACTAGAAGGGTGAGGATCGCTCCTCAGTATGATATGGAAGGATTCTTGATGTGATTTCATAGTAACCCTGCTTTAAAACACAACTTGAGTAAAAGGAACAGGACCTTAGGAAAAGTTCAGTGTTGCTTAAAGAAAAATTAAAATAAGTTGATGGCTATTTGCTAACAGACTTTCTTTTCAGCTGCCAAGGAACAACAGCTTTTTAAATCTGTAGATCTGATCCCTCTACTTTAGGACAAAGAACAGGATTACTAATGGGCCAAATTTCTCCCTGGTACACAGCAGAAAATCTCTACTCCTAAGAATTCTGCTGAGATTCACTGCCACTACTGCAAAGAATACTGCATTAGGTATATTGATGTGCTATGCTATGCCAAGTTAAACTGTGCTACAATTGTTAAAATAAATGACCGAGTCCACGCAGTATCGACTCAGTGGCTTATTTGCTGCCAGTGTTTATCTGCACAAAAACCCAAACCACATTCATCCCCTGGGTTGTTCCATTTATTAATAAACCTTGCATTTTTTTTACTCGCTCACAGACATGCAAGCGCTTGAGAACTGCATTTAGTGAAGAGCAAAGACTCAGTCTAACTTAAGCGATAGATCAAGATAATCCAGCTACTGAAGTCTAGCAGATGCTACGGAAAACTATCCCTGTTATACATGATGTGTATAATTCTAGGAGTTCTATAGAGCATATTGAAAATTGGCAAAGGATCTCCGATGGCAATGGTTAAAGAAAACAACTGTGTCACTGAAGCGCAGCTCTGGCAGGTGGCTGTGCTGTCTTCACAGCTGTATCAGTTCACAGAAGTACTTACCTTCTGTTTCCCTGGTAAGATACGTACGCACTATGTTCTTACTCTGCAGCTAGGCTCACACAATAAGATACTCTTAACTTATTGGCACCAGAGGTTTTATTATTACAAGTGATACAAAAGCAAGCACAAGAAACTTTTTAATCCCACAGCTATCATTCTCATCGTACATTATTGCAAGACATAATTTTTAAATTATGAGTTCACAAACTAAGGCAATGCAAAAGATGCAAGGCATTATACAAGAACACAGGGTAAGGAAGTAAGATTCTGACAATAATTTATGATCAAGTATTAGGAACAAATTAAAAATTTATTCTAACAAATATGAAAGAATCAAATACTGCTCCAACGTAGCCAGCTAAGTTTAAGTACAATTGTGCAAAGTGAGGCATAATGTTTTTGTGATCATTCAATTTTTTCATTAATGTAATCATGATAGCAACCATCCATAATTACAGAAATATTCGTTATTTTAATAATTTAATAAGGATCCTGATGCTTGGAAACCTACAGAAAACAGAATGGAAGAGGACAGAGGTGAATAAGCAATACTCTTGCACAAATAAGGAATTTCAGAGCAGGACTTTTAAAGACAGTGTTTTCAAAATGGTCTGCTTTCAAATGAATTCAGGCCATTAGCTCTACTCTAACTTCTACAAGGCTTATGCCATGCCAAGAATTTGCTGCAAAATTCAGTTGTAAGAAGTTGAGACACCACGTGTTGTCTGACAGAAGAGATGTCTATACAGGCAAATGACTATGTTCAAATGCAGAGAGTCTTTTTTTTAAAAAAAATACCAATTCCTGGCTGGGAAATCTTGCCACATACAGTAGATTCCTGTCAATGGATACTAAACAGAAAAGAAATGGAGTCACTATCACCTAGGAAGGGCTGGTTTAAAAATCAAAAATGCAATAGGTTTAATTTTGCAAAATCCTAGTTGTAAAATGTCAGTCATTATTACACAAGTCAAATGCAAAAATAAAACACACTAAATAACGCAGGGCACGCTTTTCAATGCAGTATATTTATCTCTCTCCTCCACTGTAAGTTCATTTATTCCAGTATATCAGTGAACTTAGTAACTCATTTAAATGGTCAAAGCCCTCCTGTATTCCTAAGTGCAAAACATAAATCATAGCTTCAGAACAGTATTTACCAGTGTTCCAACTGCTCAAGATTCACCACATTTCAAAACCTTCCTGATGAGACACTGATATTTATTTTACAGGCAGGAGCTGAAATGACATCGCACAGTCTATAAGCCAGCTGGAGGGGGCCATCCAGACTTTGCCCTGACGAATTTTCTCCGGCTTGAATTTAGAAGACACATCATAGATTACATACTGAGTGCAAAATCTCTGGTCAGAAGTAGATTCCGCATGGTAAGCCACTGTGTTGATTGTCTGCGTCACATCACTGTCTGGTTTTGGCTGCCTAACCAGAATTTGTCCTCCTGCTGCTTTGACCAACTCCACAAGATCACTCTTCTGGTGATGGTTGAAAGATCCCAAAAAATAGAAGTAGCATCCATCAAACAACTTAGGCAGCTAAGTGGAAGAAGAAAAAAAAAAGGTAGAAAAACAATACTTCACAACAGAGCACACTGGAAAAAAAGTGGAAAGGAACAACCAGTGCCTATAAAAAAGTAGAATTTAAAATAACCAACAGTGGAAGCTAGAACTCTAACATGCAAGGCCCTCAGTATAGGTATGCAATCAATACAAGCTTGCTTGTAGATTCTTGCTTATGTTTAAATATTTTCCAAGACAACAGAGTTTAACTAGGAATATTTACAGCTGCTGTTACAATACATTTAATGAACTTCTCCAGCGTAATCCAGAAAGTAACCAGAAATAACCCAGATAAATATAAAAGTGGCCCTATATGGAAACAAGAAGTAACAAAAACATTTTTTCTTTCAACTTTCAGATAATTTCAACTAGGTTCTAAAAGCTGAGCAGGAAAAGCAACAGCAGCTTCACCTCCTGTCCCATACAGCTTCTCCCATGAATGTACTGCAGCGTTCCCTGTGACAAGGTTACAGTAACATATCCAGTAAGAGAGAAAAATGACAGTTTTATGGGTGTTCACAGTTCTTTTGATCACCTTGCACATAATCAAATTTCTGTACAAGGCCCCATTAAAATTTCACATCTGCTGCACCTGCCCATGTGGCAAAGGGCAAAAACGCATGAACCCAAGGTCATTAAGACAATCTGTCTCAAGCAATCAAACCCACCAGCTGTTCTCTGTTGAGCCGGCCTCTTTGTGGGCCACCTTGGATTTCATACTTCTCTTCTTGTTCTCGTACTGTGGTTTGTAGACAGGCTTGTACCCCTACAAAAAAACACAATAAGGAAGGCAAAGATTAGAGAGTCCATGTTTTAACAGAGGCTTGCGCATCATTTTAGGGATGAAAGAGTGGCACTATGATAAAAGGATTACCCACAGTGCAAAACATTGCATCCACATAGCATCAAAGCTCGTGTGCTTTAACAATTTGCTTTTAAACTTGAAAAAACTTACAACAGTGGTTGAAGATGCAAGTTAGATGGAGAGAAGCAATATCACGCTAAAATCAGTGCTGTAAGCACTGGGAATTATTAGCTTTTCCTCTTTACCCACTAAAGGTCAACCACTTTATGTCACATGTCAAATTGCTGATCATTTGGAAGCTTCAAGTCAGCATGTAGAACCAACTCTGTGGTTATGAAATGGAAGCAATTGCCTGATAAAGAGCAATTACAAAGCAAGCACAAAGCTGTTTCCGAACAGCTATGGCCTCAAAATAACAAATCAGATGGGATTTCAAGGTCTCCAAGATCAGCACGAACTGGAGATTTATGCTAGGGTTTAACAGTGGCATTCATTTTTGTTACCATTGCTCCATAATGAGATTGTCTTTTAGAGACAGTGTGGTTTTACCTTGTTTTAAGGCTAGCTCTTTTTTCCCATACGGAATGCACTGATACTAATGTATCAGACAAACATCAGTTAAACCTACTACCCGACCTCACTTTGGAGAGAGAAATTGCTGTGGTCACCCATTCAAGGATGGAACATTTTGACTGCACATGCGTTGCACTCATTAATAAGAATTATCCAAGAAAAAAAGTTTGAACAGCTGATTTCAAAAACTGTTCTGTGAAGATTTACAATGTTGCCAAGATTGTAAAGTTTAAAGTAGTATAACTCACTCCTTGCACAGCATTTCTTATTCAGGCAACTTATTTCCACTGTGCAAATGTGAAACCCACAGTATTAAAAAAACCAAACTGAACGAAATCAGAAGTACAATGTGGGGCTTTGTTCCTAAAAAGGAAGAAATCCCAAGACTATGAAGAGAAGCATCACTGACAAAGGTACTTGGATACCATGGCAATAAGAAGCCAATAGATAGGAATATCTAGCCTAGAGAGAACTGAAAAGCCAAGTGTTAGTAATTTACCACCCTTTGATACAAACTCACAAAATGCAATGGG
>VZTO01023155.1:40343-72597 GCA_013400615.1 Syrrhaptes paradoxus | reverse complement strand
CCAGTCCTCAGGCACCTTGCCCACTCCCCAAGATCCTTCAAACATTATTGAGACTGGCCTCACAATGATATCAGGCAGTGACAGTACTTATGGATGCTGCCCATCATGGCTCATGGACTTGTCTAACCTCATCCCCTTCCACCCAGGGTAAGGCTTCCTTGTTCCTGATTTGCCCCCCTGTGTTGCAAGTGAAGATAGAGGTAACATAACAAATATATACTCTCTGTGTAGATTCGGATGACTGTCCTTGGGACTGTTAAGAAAAAACTTTTTAATCACTTATTAACTGTTAGATTTACCCTTGAAGATGGGACCGTCCTGGAAAATAATCAGTATGTCTGGGTAGTCAGCCAGGTTAGCACTGTCCAAAAGTGACCTATCCTCATTTTAATATAATTATAGCACTAAAAATCACATATCCAAGTGCCTGGACAACCTTCCTTAATTAAGAACCCTACTTACTGAGCATGCGTAGTAAATTTAAGGAACACTGGAGTAAATTTAAGGAACATTTTTAAATCTAAACAAGAAAAGAACTAACCAACTGCAGTTAAGAAGAGATCAAAACTAACCAGTTATAGTTAGAAGGATGTGGCACTAACATTTTGAACAGTATAAATACACAATGTGACTGAACCAGGTGTGTTAGCCTTGTGGAATTACCACCTAGCACCCATCTCTGCGCAGACATGAAATAATATCTTGGCTCTGTGTGTATTTTGTCTTATTGTACACTGGGCAATGAACTGCTTGTGAGACAACAGCTGGTCTCTAGGACCTTGTGTGAGGTTAAGGTGGTGTTCACTACCTCCACCTTTTCCATGTCCTGTGTCACGAAGGCCTCTGCCCCCCTCACCATTTTAGAATCACAAAACGGTTTGGGTTGTAAAGGACCTTAAAGATCATTGAGTTCCAACCCCCCTGCCATGGACAGGGACACCTCCCACTAGCCCAGGTTGCCCAAAGCCTCATCCAGCCTGGCCTTGAACACCTCCAGGGATGGGGCATCCACAGCTTCTCTAGGCAACCTGGGCCACTGCCTCACCACCCTTACAGTAAAAAACTTCCTCCTAACATCTACTCTAAATCTCCCCTCTTTCAGCTTAAAGACGTTAGCCCTCATCCTGTCACTGCACTCCCTGATGAAGAGTCCCTCCCCTTCTCTCCTGTAGCCCCCTTTAAGTCCTGGAAGGCTGTCCAGTCCCTTTTTCCCCAGTCTCCCTACTTAGAGAAGCTTTTTTATAGAATCATAGAATCATAGAATGGCCTGGGTTGAAAAGGACCATAGTGATCATCTAGTTTCAACCCCCCCCGCCATATGCAGGGCCACCAACCACTAGACCAGGCTGCTCAGAGCCACATCCAGCCTGGCCTTGAATGCCTCCAGGGATGGGGCATCCATGACCTCCCTGGGCAACCTGTTCCAGTGTGCCACCACCCTTTGGGTGAAAAACTTTCTCCTAATCTCTAACCTAAACCTCCCCTGTCTTAGTTTAAAACCATTCCCCCTTGTCCTATCACTATCCACCCTCGTAAACAGTCGCTCCCCCTCCTGTTTATAGGCTCCCTTCAAGTACTGGAAGGCCGCAATGAGGTCTCCCCGGAGCCTTCTCTTCTCCAAGCTAAACAAGCCCAGTTCCCTCAACCTTTCCTCATAGGAGAGGTGCTCCAGCCCTCTGATCATCTTAGTGGCCCTCCTCTGCACCCGCTCCAAGAGCTCCACGTCCTTCCTGTGCTGGGGGCCCCAGGCCTGGACACAGTACTCCAGATGGGGCCTCACAAGAGCCGAGTAGAGGGGCACAATCACCTCCCTCTCCCTGCTGGCCACCCCTTTTTTAATGCAGCCCAAAACACAGTTGGCTTTGCGGGCTGCAAGCACGCACTGCCGGCTCATATCCAGCTTCTCGTCCACCAGGACCCCCAAGTCCTTCTCCGCAGGACTGCTCTCAAGGAGATCTTCCCCCAGTTTGTATAAATACCTGGGGTTGCCCCGACCCAAGTGCAGCACCCTGCACTTGGCCTTATTAAACCTCATTAGGTTTACACGGGCCCACTTCTCCAGCCTGTCCAGGTCCCTCTGGATGGCTTTCCTTCCTTCCAGTGTGTCGACAGCACCACTAGCCTAGTATCATCCACAAACTTGCTGAGGGTGCACTCGATGCCATCGTCTACGTCATTGATGAAGATGTTAAAGAGCACCGGTCCCAAGACGGACCCCTGAGGGACACCGCTCCTGACCGGCCTCCAAGCTGTTCTTGTTGCCTTTGACATCTCTCCATGTTTGTAACCCTGAGGATAGAAGCACTCTTACATCCCTCATGGTGTCACCCACGTTCCGTCTCTCTCCAGAGTGCCGGCAGCACCCACCACACAGCCAAGCCCTGATGGTCTCTCTCCAAAAAGCAGGATCAGCTCCAACAGCACAGCCCCAGTGCCCTGGATGTCACACATGTCCCACCAGCAAGGCTACAGCCACCCCAGCACCCTGTCCCCTGTCAGTCCCCACCTCAGCCCCTGCGGCTGCAGCCTTCCCTCACCACAACAAGACACTCCCTCAGCCACCAGCCAATCAAGAGGCAGCTAACAACTTGCCCATCAGGGGGCAGAGAGCAACCAGCCAATCAGGGGACAGGTAACAACTGGCCACACAGGGGTTGGCTGACAGGCGCCAGCTGTGGCAGAAGCCCCTGGAAGCTTCNAAAAAAAAAAAAAGAGGAAAGAGAGAAAAGAAACAAAATTTTTAAATGAGGAAAAAATGGCAAGGAAACATCAAACATAAACTGTGAGGAAAAAAAAAGGGGGGGGATGGCATTGGGGAACCCACAAAATGCTGCTAAAAATTGTCATAACAGCAACAACAACAACCAAACTCTGAAAAGCAAACACTTGCCCTTCTGGGTGCCACAGACATCCTGCGCCCATCACATGTCACTGTTCCTCATCCACGGGGTCCTTGTAGCAACCCTGGCGGGTCCTGTCACTGACCCATCTTGCTGGGGTATCCCAACACCCACCACTGTGTGGGTAACCCAGACTGTCCCCACCACTTCCATTGTCCATGTCACCTTCCATCCATACTGCAAGGTCCTTGGGACACCTATGAAGGGTCACCTGTCATGGTCCCCCCGTGCTGTAGCTTCCCAGTCTCCATGAAACAAAGTTCCCTCACTGGGGGGCCCCAGGGCCACCTCCACAGGGTCTCCTGTGTCACAAAACCCCACCTTGATGTAAGGTTTTGGGGTAATTGATGCAGGGTGCCCAGGTCACTCCCTTGACACAGAGTCCACAACTGACCCACGTGGGAGGTCCATGGGCCACTTTACCCCTATCTGCATGTCCTGGTTTCAGCTGGGACAGAGTTCACTTTCTTCACAGCAGCTAGTGAGAGTCTGTGTTTTGGATTTGTGCTGAGAAGAAGCTGATCACACACTGATGGTTAGAGTTGCTGCCAGGACAGTCAAGGACTTTCCAGCTTCTCTGCTGGGCCAGTGTCTGCAGGGGCAGGAAAAGCTGGGAGGGAGCACAGCCCCAATTACCAGCCCAGGATTTGATCTTTGGTTTAGGATTGAGACCAAAAATTGGCCAATGGTCTATTCCATATCATGCATGGCATGCCCAATAAATAGATGAGGTTCTGTCCGGAAGTGTTCTCTCTTCCTCCAGGTTGTTTCACCTCGGGATTGCCCCTCTCGTAGGGTCGTCTCAGTCTCTTGGACACTTGGACTCTTCTCTCTGTTCCAGGATTGCAGTTTTGGGACTTTCCCTGCTCCAGGATCGTTTGCCAGGGACAGGCTGAGCCTTGGTCATCGGGTGGTGAGTAGTATCATGGTGTAGCACTCATTTGTATATTTGTATCTATTACTATTATTATTATTATTTTACATATTGTTGTAGTTTAGTTCTTAAATTGTTCTTATCTCAACCCATGAGTCTCTTTTTCTTTCACGCCTTTAATTATCTCCCCCATCCCTGGAAGGGTAAGCAAGCAGCTGTTGAGTTTGACTCCCAGCCACGGTCAAACCACAACACTGCATAATCCTTGTTCAGTCTATGTGGGGTTTCCCAAAATGCTGCCCCAACTTCCTATGGAGTCCAGAACACCCCCCAGCTTAATCCAGGAAGCCTGGCGTTCATCAGACCTTTCCACCACCCACATGGCCAGTGACCTCAAGCCTTCAGCCCCAAGCACACTCACCTCCAGTTCCCCTCTGCAGTGTCCTCTTGTGTAGCAACGACCGTGATGGTGGCAGTGAGCCACAGGATTTGGGGATTGTGCTGTTTTCTCGGCTGCCCGTCACCCTGAGCAGACATACCCCAGGATCCTGAGGATGCCGTGAGGGCTACATCTTTGACACTGGCATGGTGCCTTGAGGACCCTTGGTGGACCATATGGATGGAAGGACAGCATAGAATGGTTTGGGTTGGAAGGGGCCTTAAAGACCATCAAGTTCCAAACCCCTGCCATGGGCAGGGACACCTCCCACTAGCCCAGGTTGCCCAAAGCCTCATCCAGCCTGGCCTTGAACACCTCTGGGGACAGGGCATCTACAGCTTCTCTGGGCAACATCTTCCAGTGCCTCACCACCCTAACGGAAAAAAATTTCTTCCTAATAAACCATGAACCCCTCAGCCCCTCTCCCTTGTCCCACCATGGGCACATCTTTCTGCTGTTTGCATCCCAACCTTGGTTTGAGCTTGGGTTGAGCAAGCTGGGTCCAGAAGAGAGAAAACCCATCCATATAAAGCCAGGAGCTGGATGCAGGGACATGTGGACATGAATTGACCACACTGAGCTGCATTTAGCTCTGAGGGGGTCGATCTGGGCACCATGAGGATGCTCCTCCTCGAGGAGGATGCACCTCCTTGGCAGGGAGCAGCCATCCCGTTGGCTGGGTTAGAGGTGGAGAAAGCTGTCCCCATGCTTGCCTTCAAGGATGTGACCATATCTGCGTGTCCCTGCAGCCCTTGGCTGATCCCAGAGCCTCCCTCTCCCAGCACACGCAGAATATTTTGACACCAAGGAGAAGTGAATAAATGTGATCAGGGTGGAACCGTTACAGGGAACGGAGCTGCTGCAGCTTTTGCAAACGTACTGTGATGGATGGGTACATTTTGTTGTTTTTTTCATTTCTTCTCTTGTTTAATCATTGGGGGCGTTTGAGAGATGTTTTGAGTCTTTATATAGCTTAAAAATATTAAAACATAATAGTCTTCTGTTTCCATGGCAACAGAGGCAGCGGGTATTCATGGGCCTGAGATGTTGGCATCTTGCGTTTGTCACAAGGTTTAAAAGACAGAGAAATTTGTTTCAAGGTTCTCTGTGGTTCTATGATTTTCGGTATCCTCAGCCAGGTTTCTTGCCTGCCCTACCCAGCGCAGGCAGTCTGCGCTCGTCAGAGCTCGTCGCTTTACCTGCGATCTCCAGGGATGTATGAATGCATCTGTTCTTCCTCTGCGAGACAACTTTTTATGGAGAATGAACCAGTTTTATTTTTTTTAAGTAAAATTAGAAGAACAGCCATTCCCTGAGCACCTAAAGTGTGTTTGATCCCATTTAAGTGACACTGCAGGAACTGAAGGTATGTTATTTAAGTAATTACAGGAAAGCTTTTAAAACTCAACACAGTTCTTACTATTCAAAATCCAGATATTCACGTTTCTGCTGGGTGACATGCAGGTCACCTGCATCTTCCATTTTGTCCCCAGGCATTTGGGTTTTTTTGCTGCAAAGCTCCAGCATCTGCAGTCATGGGAAGTCAATAAATCTCCTGCTTTCAGATTGTGAAATAAAGATGGATAAAAAGTGGTAATCAAAACCCCAAAGACTACAAGATAGGACCCATATCTTCTTACTTTTTAGAAAAAAACTATTTGAGGAAAAGGGGTTGAAATTTGTTACGCTGAGGGTGGTTAAACACTGGCCCAGGTTGCCCAGAGAGTTGGTAGATGCCCCACCCCTGGAAACATTCAAGGTCAGGTTGGACGGGGCTCTGAGCAACCTGATCTAGGTGAAGATGTCCCTGCTCATGGCAGGGGGGTTGGAGTAGATGACCCTTGAAGGTCCTTGCCAACCCAAACCATTCTCTGATTTCATATCTTGATGGGTCAAGGTGTATCTCTGTGTGTCCAGACTGTGTGTGCGTGCATCAGTAGAACATTGTTCTCCATTGCAGTGACCTCGGAACTGCCCAACCATCTCTGATTCCAGCATGACATCCTCCAGCCTGCTCTGGGAGACCCAGTTTCCCAGGTTTCCCAGTTCTCCAGTTTTCTGGAGCAGCTCCCGTCTGAAGACAGGCTGAGAGAGTTGGGGGTGTGCAGCCCAGAGAAGAGAAAGCTCCAGGGAGACTTTCTGGCAGAACTTCTGGGGGGCAGAACTCCAGGTGAGATGGGGAGACCCTGGCCCAGGTTGCCCAGAGCAGCTGTGGATGCCCCATCCCTGGAGGGGTTCAAGGCCAGGCTGGATGAGGCTTTGGGCAACTTGGGCTAGTGGGAGGTGTCCCTGCCCATGGCAGGGGGGTTGGAACGAGATGATCTTGAAGGTTCCTTCCCACCCAAACCCTTCTGTGATTAGATGAGCACCCAGGAGCCCTGGACACCCTGAACTGGAGACGCCAATGCCAACATCATGCTGGTGAGATACCCAGGGGGACAATTGGCCAAATTTTTTCAAATTTGCCAGTTAGGAATTACTCTGAGGCTTGAAAGAGAAACAAACCAATGAGCTGCTTCTCCCAGTTCTTTGAGTAATGACCCCCTCAAATATTTGGACATAGGGCAGAAGCTGCTTCAAGCTCTCCTGGTGTCCTCAACTCGGCTATCAACCCAGGACAGGTGTCCTCCATCGGATGTTCTCACCACCACCACTGTTTTGGGCTTCATCCTTGGGGTGCTCAGGCCATTGTAGTGCCCAGGCCGTGGGGGTGCCCCCCGTTGTGCACAAAGTGGGGGTTCACCATGGAGAGTTGCTGATGGGCATCACGGTGAGGAACCGTCTGATGGAGCAGGAGGAGCCAGGTGGTGGCAAGTGGATGAAATGAGCTGAAACCAGGCTGGCTGGAGAAAGGTTTAGACCAGAGGGGACAAATTGAAGATGCTCCCCCCCCCCCCACCAAGTTAGAGGGACTGGGCAGCACTGGCATGGCCCCAGGGGGCTGGTTCCCTTCCCCTGGTCTGGGGTCCCCATCCCCGTCCATCCCACTGACACCACAGACGTATGGTGTAGGTCAGGGGGGTGTGGGGACACAGGGGGGCTGTAGTGTTTGGGGGGGCACAGGTCCCACATGGTGCTGGGGGGTGCAGTTGGGTGCAGTGGGGCACAGGGCTCTGGGGGTGCAGTGGGGTTTGGGGGGCCACAGGTCCTACAGGATACTTGGGGGTGCAGTGGGGTGTGGAGGGGGTTATGGGGCACAGGGGTTCACTGTGGGGTGCAGGTCCTGCAGGACCTGTGGGTCGCAGGGTTCTGTGGGGCACGTGTGTGTGTGTGCATGTATGTGATGTGCAGTTTGTGTGTGCAGTGTGTGTATGTGCACATGTATGTACCATGCGTACACACCTGCAGCGTGTTGTACGGTCATATGTGTGCGTATGTGGACATACACGGGCACTGTGCACCATGTGTGTGCGTGCAGCGTGCAAGTGCATGCAGCATGAGTGTTACGTGTCTCTGTGGCGGGTATGTGCAACACACGTGTGCACATACATGTGCATGTGAGTGCACAGCATGTGTGCATGTATGTGCTGACGCGTGTGCAGGTTGTGTACTGGACAGTGTATGTGTGCGTGCCCATACGTCTGCAAACACCTGCATGCGGTCTGTTGGCACACACGTGTGCGCTGGCAGTGTGCGCATGTGCATGTGTGTGAGCTGTGTGCAGGGGTGCAGTGCTCCAGGATATGTGTAAGTGCACATATAGGAGGTGTACATTTGCACTCCGTGTGCACTGTGCATATATGCACGTGTATCTGCATATACACTGTGTATGTTCACACGCAGGTACACGTGAGCGGTATGATGCAGGCAGAATGTGCTGCACACACATGTGTGTGACCACACGCAGTACTTGAGCTACATACTTGAGTATGTCTACATATGCACACGTGTGTGCACCCTGTACATGCATGCACTGCACCTACACATGCCTAGGCACGCCTGTGTGCTACTTGTACAGGCATGTGCATGTGTGTACATGCATACACACAGGTGTGCACATGCACACGGCAGCCGTACACACCCACGCTCTTTGTGGGTACACATGCCCCTGCACGGAACTCCCACGCATGTGCACCGCATGTGCACGCAGACACCCAATATGTCCACACATGTGCACACTGCCACATGGGCTGTGAGTGCACGAGTGTGCACCGTTACACACACAAAGGCACATACAGCCCTGTGCACACAGATGTGCACTGTGTACATGCACGTGCTGCACCTACACACACCTGTGCACGTGTGCACGCTACTTGTACACGTGTGCACAGGTGTGCGCATGTACACGGCAGCCGTGCGCACGCTCATGCCCTTTGTGTGTGCACACACCCCTGCACCGAGCCCCCACGCGTGTGCACCGCATATGCACGCAGGCCATGGTACGTCCACGTGTGCATTCCAGCACGTGGGCTCTGAGCACACACGTGTGCACCGGTACAGGCGTGCACTGCGTGCACACAGGGATGTACACACGCACGCGCCCCACGCACACCCGTGTGCTTCACCTACACACTCCCGTGCACGTGCGCGCGCTACTTGTACACGCGTGTGCACAGGTGCGCGCATGCACACAGCAGCCCTTCGCGCGCGTGCACACGCCCTGCCCCCGAGCCCCCACGCGCGTGCACGCTACACCCACGCGCGTGTGCGCCGGCACGGGGGCTGTGAGCACACGCGCGTGCACACCGTCACGTGCGTACGCTCACTGCGGACACGCGCCCCGCCCCCGCGCACACGCGTGTTCCCCCCACGCGCCTGCGCGCCCCGCACCCGCCGCCAACCTACAACTCCCGTCATCCCCCGCGGCCCTTCCTCCCTGCCCCGCCCCTCAGGGTAGGCGCGGCTTGAGGCGGGCGAAGGGGCGTGGCCAAGCCCCCCGGCTCCGCCCCCTCCACCTCTCCCCATTGGCGGCGGCGCCGTTGTCGCTGGTGACGGCGGGACGCGGCGGGGCCGCGGCGCGAGCGCCGGCCTCAGTTGGGCGCCGGCGAAGCTCGATCGCGGTTGACAAGCGGAGAACCGGCGGGGAGCCGGGCCTGTGCCGGGGCTTTTTTTTGGGGAGGGGGGCGGGGGGGGGATTTGTGGNCCCGGGGGGGCCTCGGGCCCCCCCGGGGCCGCTGAGGGGGGTCTGGGCCCCCTTTTATTCCCCTTTGAGGGGGTTATTCTCTGTCCCCCCCCGCCCCCCTTTTCTCATTCTTCTGGATGGTGGGGGGGCGGGGGGTGTCGGCAACAGCTTGATTTATTGGGGGGGGGCATCCACCCCCGCTTTGCATGGTGTAGATTTGGATCCTCTGCTCTCTGTGGTACTGTGGGGTGTGAAGGGGGAAGCCCAGCCCCACTCTGCTCCCTCCCCACACACACACACCCTTCAGTTTTGGTGCATGGATGGGGGGGGAGCTGGATGCCCCCACCTGGTTCCTTGTGATTGCAGTAGGGAGATGGGGGGGTGGGCTGGATCCCAACCCCACCCTGATTTCCAGGGGTGCATTGGTAAAAGGAGAGGGGGGGGGCTGGATCCCACCTTGCTCCCCATGGAGGGGGTGGTTATGGAGGGGCTTGATCCCTCCCTGCTCCCCGTGGGGGGGTTATGGAGGGGCTGGATTCCCCGCTGCTTCCTATGAAGGAGCTGGATCCCATCCTCTTCTCCATGGGGGGGGGAGGGCTATGGGGCGGTTACAGAAGGGCTGGATCCCCCACCCTGCTCCCTATGGAAGGTCTGGATCCCCAGCTGCTCCCCGTGGAGNGGGGGGGGGATTTGTGGAAAGGAAATCGAAGGGTTTCACCGGAGCCATGGGAGGCCGAACCGGGGCCGAAGCCACCGCCGAGCGGTAGGGCCGCCGGGAACATGGCGGAGAGGTGAGAACNGGGTTACAGAAGGGCTGGATCCCCACCTGCTCCCAGTGGGGGGGTTGTGGAGGGGCTGGATCCCACCCTGCTCCCTATGGAGGGGCTGGATCCCATCCTATTCCCCCTGGAGGGGGGTTACAGAAGGGCTGGATCCAGCCCCATCATGCTCCCTGGGGATGATGCTCTGCGGGGGGGTTATGGATTGGGATGGATCCCAGCTCCCTCCTGGGGTGCAGCCAGGGGAGGTATTTTTACGGAGGTGTAAGGTGTGGCAGGGCGAAAGGGGGGTGCGTTGAGGTGTTGGGAGGGGACAAGGTGGCACGCAAGTGGATGTGGATGCAGGGATGCGCTGGGAAGGGGTGTGGGCAGGGGCTGGGTGGGCTGGGGGGGATGCACTGGTCTGGAAGGGGGGAGAGATGGCCGAGTTGTGCTGTTTGTGCTGGACTGGGATTTATTTATTTCAAATGTGCGGTGGATGGCGAGCTGCTGGTTGGGTTTGGATTTCTTTTTTTTCCTCTCTGTGCTGCCGTGCTGCTTCACCAGACCTGCATTCTCCGTCTGAAAAAACTGCAGGATGGGATTTTTTTTTCCCCTTCATTCTCCCACCCCCCCTCCTTCTTTCCTTCGCAGTTTAATCAACCCTTGAGTGACCTCTACAGATAAACCCGCAGCTGCTGTGCTCCAGTCCCTCACCTGGCACACACAGCTGGGTGGACTTAAGAGGAGGGAAAAAAAAAATGTTTTTAAAAGAAAATTCATGAAATTGAGGAGCTTGGTGTGAGCTCTCGGGTATCTGCAAGCAGCAGGTGGCTTGGGCAGGGGTGTGTATCTGGACCGGTCGTAAGCGAGGTGTGACACTGTACTTCGTGCCACCGGGCTGGCGTCAGTGGCCATGCCGTTGCCGCTACCATCCATGGCTGGTTGGTTGATCTCCTCCATGATCTCGTACGCCCGGGCGGTAGCTGCGGCTGAATGTGAATATACCACATGATCGTTCAAAACAGCGTGATTGCACCTTGCTGAAAAAGCTGGTGCCTTCATTTTCACAGCGACGTTGTGAACCAGTTGCTTTGGTGCTAGAAGGGAAACCAACACCCTCCCGATTCCATCAGCTGGCTGCTGCGAACTGTCTTGCTGCTGACTTTTTTTGGGGGGAGGGGGTGGGGCAGACTGACAGTACTTGGTATTTGGTGCTTGTGGATGTGAATTAGTCTGTGGACATGAAATCTTGGCTTATGCTTGCAAGATGTGATCTAATGTTAGCTGATAAATGCTTCTTGTAGTTCTGTTATTGAGTATTGTTCTGTTCTGTACATTTATTTTCTTTTTTTTTTTGGAAGGCAGAAGCTACATATTTTCCCCCCCTTGCTTAGGAAGGGCGCAAAAGGAAGATGTCTGGCGATGTTAGCCTTCCTTCCATCAAAGGGAAGCACAGACATCTCCCACAGGGTTTTGTAAATCCTCACCCATCAGCACCAGTAACTTCTCCCTGCCTGTCTCAGCTGGTACGTGCACTCAGCTGATCAGAAGCTATTTTTCCCAGCCTAAAATTTGGATTTACTCTAACTCTGCTCTGGAGCTGGAATGGCTGATGGCGACGTACCTCATTCCAGCAGTACCTGGGATGGCTTTCAAGTCTTAAATGACTCTTTAATGTTAATCTCAACGACTTGAGTTATGCTAATACCCTTTGGGAGAGATAATTTCAGAAGAAAGGCACATGTTGAGGCTCTCAATCTCTAGGGAAGCCTTTGCTCTGATGCTAAAGGAGCAGCTGACGGGGTATTTCCCACTGAAATCTCTGGTTGGTGTATTCAGATCAAGACAAAACCAAGGTCTAGCCTGTCTGCGAGCCAGATGTCTTCATGTATCTCTTTTCCAAAGGCAGGATGGGAGGGTTCAAAGCAGCTTTTCAAAGCAGGCAGCTAGCGAGACATCAAGATCCGTCAGCAATGTAAAAAGAGGGGAGGGAGCAAACTCGGTCAAATGAATATTGCTGTTATAAAGGCGCCTGAGAAGTGCTCGCAACTGAGTTTCTGTGATTTATTGTTAACTTCATTTGAGGAGCCAGTGACTGTAATTCCTAGGTCGACTCTACACGACTTAAATTAGGTCATTAACTGTCCTAATAAGAGCAGCAGAAATGCCAGAGTCTCCTGTAACCTGCAGCTTGGAGGGATGGAGAGAGAGGAGATGCAGCCAGTTGGCCAAGAGCCCAGAACTTCGTAGCTTGTAGCTGAATAAAAGGTGGGAGAAGAGGTGCAGGAGGATAAATTTGGTTAAATTGGGTGCTGGCTGTGGCTTTGCTGGGAGGGTCCTGCAGTTGCGTGCCTTGGGGTGGTGGAAGCGAGGAGGGATTGGAGAATCATAAAATTATTTATACTGGAAGAAGACCTTTAAGATCATTGCGTCCAACCTTAAGATCATCGTGTCCAACCATCAAAGGTTGGAAGGAGAGGGAGACTACTGAAGTCTGTTGAAGGTTGGCCAAATCTTGATGGACATTGCATTTCATGAAGGATTTTCCTGATACCCATGACAGTGAGCGTGTAATTGGTGGGTGCACAGTTTTTATTTTGATTTTGGGATTGATTTTTTTTTTTTTCTGTTGCTGTCCTGTTGGGACAGGAGCCACTTTCTACCCTGTTAGCAACCACAAAGTGGGTTTTATGGTTAATCCTAGACAGTTGCTGCAGCAGGTATTAAACTTAACAGTGATGGCTGGGCATACTCTTGACCAGCTTGATGAAGATTAATGAAGATATGTTTATGTACATTAACGAACCTGCCAACGTAAGAGCAGTGAGATGGTACAGGTTGTGTGGATCACAAGGCCAGCTTTTTATTCAGATTTAAATCTAAATCGCTTCTGCCTCATTCTTGCTATATATTGGGCATTTCAGAGCTGTGATTGTGGGTTATAATGATATGAGAGGGAAGAAAACATCATCTTGATGCAAGAATATAGGGCCTAGACCTGATGGTTGAGAAAGCTGATGTTTTTCTGATAAGCTAGTTTTAGGGTTTCTGGATATTTTAGATAATGTAGTCCAATCCCAGATCCTGTCTAAAATAATATTTTTTTTAATGGAAAAGTCTTGCTTTTTCTGGATGCCTGGCTTCTGAAAAATAGGAAAATAAATGTGCATTGTGCGATGGGTTTGACATCAGATTTCCTGGACACTGCTCGTAGATCTGGTGTGTGTTTGTTTTGCTTTGCCTGTTTGCAGAGCTGTTCCTCTACCTCTTTAATATTAAAAAACGGGTAAAATCTGGGACAATCCCAGCAGCCTGTCTGTACATAACTTATATCTTTAGAGCTGTGGCTTTCAGCAGCTGAAAGCTGCCTTATTGCCTGTGGTTGTGATATCTACAATTCACCTGTCCGTTAGGACTCTGAGTTTCCAAAATCCTTAAGCCAGTCCTAACAGGATCATAGAATCACGGAACGGTTTGGGTGGGAAGGGACCTTAAAGATCATTGAGTTCAAACCCCCCTGCCATGGGCAGGGACACCCTCCACTAGACCAGGTTGCTCAAAGCCTCATCCAGCCTGGTCTTGAACACCTCTGGGGTTGGTCCAGGCTGTGTGTTGGGCGCTTACTAATGGACTGAACTTTGCTGTGAAACCTTTCTTCCTGGAGAAATGATGGAGTCTTTTTTGCTGAAATATTTCAGCAAAGCATCAGAAAATCTTTTTGTATGGCCCAATGTGACCTTTCTTTAGTAGGAAGGTGGAGGAGTCCTGTTGCATCATGTAGGTCCTCTCTAAGAACCTCTGATGTTCTTGGGTGGAGCTCCAGGGATGTTGTCGTCTCAACTTTGTGCTTGTTTAGAGCTTTCTGAGGAGCTATTTCAGATTAGGAGAATCCATGGTTCTGTAGCTGGATTTGAAGGTGACCTCGTTAGGTCTTGAACAAGTCATTCATCTGCATGCCATCAGCTCTGGCCACCACGTGGGGGTCATCATCTGGGAAATATTTGCGAGGTTGAAGTCTTGAGCTATAGAAATGTGCAGCCAATTGGTGTAGACAACTTCCTCCCACAAATTAATTGCTTTAGATAGTAAACTAGGAGCAGCTTCCTCAATCTCTGTTCCAATGGTGTCCTATGGTGGCTTCTCCTTCTTCAGGTCAACTGACCTGACCATTATCTCTCCTGGGTCCATCTGCTCTGATTGCTCAACCTACATTTATGCTGGTGAAGCTGAAGATCCAGGGCGAGTTTTTCTGTGTAAGTTTCTAGGTAAACTATAATCTATATAGCAGACATGGTGTCTCATGAGTAGGTATCTTGCTTTAAGACCGGTTTGGGCAAGGCTCAAGTCCTCAAACCATTCTGGCAATTGACTCATCGTAATTAAGACCAAAGACTTGTGGTGTTTGTTCCTCTTCTGGAGGTTGAAGGTTTTAGGAGTTCACCTCTAATAACCTGTAAATATACATGATTTAAAAAAAAAATATATATATATAGATATCCCTACACAACAACCTTTAAACAAAAACCCACAAACCAAAATTAAACCACTAAATACAACTGAGAGGTCTTGAGGCACTGGGCTGATTCCAGGAGTAAAATTTTGTAGAATCTGGTAGGGTTGCAGAGCCATGGAGGGGATTGGCTCTGGGGGATGGATCCTAAATCATCAGGTGTAGGATTTTTAGGCTTGATTGTAGTTGCTGTCATTGTACAGCAGCATTTGCGTACTTATTTGGATGTGTTTGCTCCAGATAATAAATATTAGTGAGAACTTCATTTTGGCTACTGATTAAGATCACTACAAATGTTACGATGACCCCTTCTCTCCAGTACCTTTAAAAAAAAAAGAATTATTGTTCCTGTCTTTAGCAGCCATGGTCTCCCTCCTTGTGTTTTTGCTTCAGTGATTATTTCCTTACATGCTCTAGATAATGCATTGAACCTAGACCTTTCCTCTTCCTCCTCTGTCTCTTCTCAAAAAAATAAACATTTCTGGTGTAATTATTTTTTTTTCACTTTGCAACTAATCCAACCTGGCTATTTTTAATTACAGTTGCCAAGAAGTGAGAGAGGGATAAATGTACTCCAGGTGCTGAGGGGAAGAAGTGGAGCAATCACTAGATAGCATCTGCACTGTGTCCTTGGAATTAGTCATTCCTCCTGCAAATTGCTCGCGGGAACCCCCAAAGCTGGTTTTCTCGGTTTACAAGCTCCTGGCCAGCAGTGAAAGAACCACGTTGTGCTGTTACGATGGGAGGTGACTCGTTTCTCAAATTCTTCATCCCTCTCTGTTTCCCTGGGCTTAATAGATCTGGTGATCGTATTTATTTTCTTCCTCTTACTGCTGGGACTGCTCCTGCCCTTTAAAAGTTCTCACGAACAGTACTGCAAGAAGCAGTCCTGATGGATGCCCAGTTTTTAAGGAGCCAAAGACATCGCTCTGATTTTTGGTACTGTCCCAGCTGGCTGGTAGGCAAGTGGATGTCCTCATTTCTACACTCTCAAATGAAAAAAAAAAGTGTTTGAATTATTAAAGTATTTTTAAACAATAAATGGGAAGGAGATGGAAACGGGCAGAGAGGGCTCATTAACTGTGACGTGTAGTAACCCAGTGGTGTAATTTAAAGAGCAGAAACCGCTGTTCCTGCAGTGAAAAATGTATAAATTTTTGATTGTTGATTAACATCTCATAAAACTTCAAGCAAATGAGGCCTGAAATAGAGTGTCAAAGGGAGAAGGCTTTGCTTATTGTATTTTACAGACAGTGTGATCCTAAAATGTTTTCTTCCTGGATTGAACATGGATTGGAAGTTTTGTTTCTGGTACAGAGCAGAGCTTTTTGTCTTCTCGTTAATGTTAAACTTTGCTTGTTAGTGCTGAGTTTAAAACACAGTTTGAGTGGGAAGAAAGCCCTTGCTGGAACGCAGGGAGGGGTGTAAGGGATGAGGGGTTAGTGGTGTCTGGGCTTGAATGTGACACAGAGGGAGGATGCCTGGGGGTTTGCTGGTGTTAGGGCGACTTAGCCAGCCATGGATTAGTTGAGACCAGACCTAAAGGTGGCTTGCAGGCTGCTCTTCTCTGATAATGCTGTGGGTAGGGACTGAAAGTTATAAATTAGAGTTAAAACCTCAGCAAACGTTGGATTAAAAATGCAGCGTTGCATGTCAAAAATTAGAATTTCTGACCTTGGCGTAGGATGGGCATATTCTTCATCTGTGTATATAGAATCACAGAATGGTTTGGGTTGGAAGGGACATTAAAGATCATCAAGTTCCAACCCTCCTGCCATGAGCAGGGACACCTCCCGCTAGCCCAGGTTGCTCAAAGCCTCATCAAGCCTGGCCTTGAACCCCTCCAGGGATGGGGCATCCACAGCTTCTCTGGGCAACCTTACCTGCCTCACCACCCACACAGGAGAACATTTCTTCCTAATATCTAATCTAAATCTCCCCTCTTTCATCTTAAACCTATTCCCCCTTGTCTTATCACTCCACCCCCCCGATCAAGAGCTCCCCCATCTCTCCTGTAGCCCCCTTTCAGCACTGGAAGGTTCTCAAAGGTCTCTCTGGAGCCTTCTGTTCTCCAGGCTGAACAACCCCAACGCTGTACCCATTCTACAGATGGGAAGGAAGAGACCTCAACATATAAAAAGTCATTCAGTAAAACAATATGGGAGTCTGGTGTCCCTGCCCATGGCAGGGGGGTTGGAACTCGATGATCTTTAAGGTCCTTTCCACCCCAACCCATTCTGTGACTCAATGACCTTGGCTGTCTGTGCCATGACTTCTTTTGACCACATGGTCCCCTTCCTCTTTACCACCAAGAAGTATAGAAAAAATCTCCAAATTGAAGCTGGGTGTCTTCTTTATGGTGCAGTTCCTACAGAAAACACATGTGTCTGGTCCATTTGTGCTCTTGTCATGTGTCCACAGTTTCCAGGCTGCCTCTTCCCGAGGTGATGACATTTCTCTGTCTGCCTCATTGCATTTTTATTGATCTTCCCTCTCTGCCCTGCGCTCTGCTTGAATGTAAATGACTTCCACGGCCAACGTGTTTGGAAACCCAAGCTTTTTACTATCCAGAAATGTTACTTATTCTGTGATTTGAAGGTCTGTAACATTATGATTTTTATCGATCTTTTCCGTAGCGCTGGTTCACAAGCCTGAGAGCACTTCGCGCATGGTGGGAGAGATCATTGTGTTAGATGGAAACCTGCAATTGCTTATTGACTGCAACGTGGCCGTTTCCTTTCAAGAAGAGAAAGATGGACAATAGGGTGTGTTTAAAATATGGAATTCAGGTTACTAGAGTCAACCCACTGCCTGTCCAGGATGTTTAGACAAATAAAGACTCTTTGAAGTCTGATATTCTTTAAAAGACTATAAATGAAACAGCAACGTGCTGTGACGCGGAGTTACATGTGGAGTCGA
Source organism: Syrrhaptes paradoxus (assembly GCA_013400615.1). Lineage (NCBI taxonomy): Eukaryota > Metazoa > Chordata > Aves > Pterocliformes > Pteroclidae > Syrrhaptes > Syrrhaptes paradoxus. The sequence continues at coordinate 55,132 of VZTO01023155.1, read as the reverse complement.
AAAAGAAAATGAAGCTTCTTGAAGAGCCTGTCTTGCTTCCTTTCAGTATGCTGGGCTTGTTATTTTGTTTTTTTGGGTTGTTGTGGGTTTTTTGGTGGTTTGGTTTTTTTTTTTGTGTCCATCTGTTAAATTACTCACGTTGAGGAATGCATCTCAAGCTGGCCACTGAACGCACACGCAAAGCTTTGGAGGATATAGGGATGTATCATCGGTTTTATTAGTAATTAAGCTGTCTCGTAAGTACTTTCTGAATCCTGCTGCCGACCTGAGGTTGGCTTTCTGGATGCTGTTGTTCTGCTTCATAAGCTTCTTTGCTGCCTTTAATCTAATGTGGGCATCTGTGAATCCATGTTCCCTCAATGGCAGAGACAGGAGAAATCCTTCTCCGTGCGCCTGGTGCACTGCGGTGGCTGAGGTTTAAAAAAAAAATAATATAACAAAAACACAAACGCCTCTTACACTGGCAACATTTAATGTGGTCAGGAACATTTGGGAAGAATTAGGAAAAAAAAACCCACCAGGCAGAAAATTCACTGTTTGGAGCAGGAGTTGAGGGATTTGGTGCGCAGTGTGTGGTTTTCATCCACTTCCCAGAAAAAATAGTGGAATTTGGGTGAAATGACCGTGGAGGAGAGGTTGTTTGCTGAGCCTGCTGGACTCTGATTCCCTGCTTTGCATCTGCTTGACTAAGCGTGACCTCTGCTACTTGCTGCTCAGGGTTGGGATTTTTTTTTTTTTTTTTTTTTTTGGAGTTGAGATCATCTTTCAGCCCTTGCTGGAGCTGAATCCCATGGCTGTGCAGAGAAGGGAGCAGGTCAGCTCCTTGTGGTCCCTGGCAGCCTGGGACCATGGGTTGGAGCTATCTTTAAGGTCTTCCAACCCAAGCCATTCTGTGATTCTATGAAATAAAAGTAGGCATATCTTGGTAAACCAGTCTACATCCAGGATTAATATCAAAGCACTGGGATTGTTAGAGCTCAGTTTTGGGGTTTTTTCTCTGCCTGGCTTTGGGGAGAGCAGGAAGGTGCTTCTTTGCTTTCTTCCATTAAGCAGGACATGCTGTTTAGAAGGATCTCCATCCACAGTTATAGAATCACAGAATGATTTGGGTTGGAAGGGGCCTTAAAGATTATCTAGTTCCAACCCCCCTGCCATGGACAGGGACACCTCCCAGTAGACCAGGTTGCTCAAAACCTCATCCAGCCTGGCCTTGAACCCCTCCAGGGATTGTGCCCCTGTCCTTGGCACTGATGAGGCCACACCTTGAATCCTGGGTTCAGTTTTGGGCCCTTCACCACAAGAAGGACATTGAGGGGCTGGAGCAGGTCCAGAGAAGGGCAACGAAGCTGGGGAAGGGTCTGAAGCACAGGTCTTATGAGGAGCGGCTGAGGGAGCTGGGGTTGTTTAGTCTGGAGAAGAGGAGGCTGAGAGGAGACCTCATCACTCTCTACAACTACCTGAAAGGAGGGTGCAGTGAGGTGGGTGCTGGCCTCTTCTCTAAAGTAACAAGTGATAGGACAAGAAGAAATGGCCTCAAGTTGCACCAGGGGAAGTTTAGACTGGATATTAGAAACAATTTCTTCACTGAAAGAGTGATCAGGCATTGGAACAGGCTGCCCAGGGAAGTGGTGGAGTCACCATCCCTGGAGGGGGTCAAGAAACATGTAGATGTGCTGCTTAGGGACATGGTTTAGTGGGTTAGGTGGTGTTGGGTTGACAGTTGGACTTAATGATCCTTAAGGTCTTTTCCAGCCTTAATGATTCTATGATCTCCAGGGATGGGGCATCCACAGCTTCTCTGGGCTTTTGTGACTTGCCATTTGGAATCATAGAATGGTTTGGGTTGGAAGGGACCTTTCAAGGTCATCTAGTCCAACCCCCCTGCTATGAGTAGGGACACCTTCCACTAGACCAGGTTGCTCAGAGCCCTGTCCAACCTGACCTTGAATGTTTCCTGGGACGGAGCATCTACCACCTCTCTGGGCCAACCTGGTCCAGTGTCTTACCCTTGTCATAAAAAAATTTTGTTCTTATATCTAGTCTGAATCTCCCCTTTTTTAGTTTGAAACTGCTAACCCTTTTCCTATTGCTCCAGGCCCTCCTAAAAAGATGAATGCAGAGAGCGTTCGGTTCCCTATTTCCATCGTCTGTGCTGTTTTTAAGAGATGCTGCTGAATCTGTCAGAGCTCCCAACAGCACTGCTGTAAGGCTGTGAGAGGAAAAAATGCAAATGAACACATCAGCACTGCTTTCATTTAGGAGCTCTTTCTTTTCCCTTTCTAGTTCTGCATATCGAACATCTCCTGAATGTCACCTTGAGGAATCTATATTGTAGCTTGGCTGTTCAGTGCAGTGTGGAAGTAGGTGGAGTATGTGCTCAAAAAATATCCCCCCCTGAAAAAAAAGAAAAAATTTAGAGAGCACCTTAGCATGTTTTCTGTCTTAGGCTTGTTTTTTTCTTTTTAATTAGAAGCTCTCTAGGTTTTTCTTCAAGGTGAGTAATGTGCCCAGAACTTCAAATCATGGCAAGTGCCTCTGCAGTAATTATTTTTCTGTCAAACTGGAGCTCACCTAAGCACTGCACCTTTCTTATTCAGTTGGGAGAAGGTGCGTGGACAGGGTTTTTTCATTCCAAACAGAAGCGGGAATAAATTCTGTAAGAGGAGACTTGCTCTGAGTGTGTTGATCAGGGTTTTAAAGCCACCTGGCTGAAGAAGGTACAATTCATGCCTTACTCAAAATACGTTCTCCCATGGGCTTCCAAGCTGAGGCAAAACTCCTGACACAAGCGGCTTTTCTTTGAATTGTCTTAACAGTGTAAAAAAGTAGGTTCTTCTACGGGAGGATGAAGAGAGTCAACCTTCTTCCCGGGTGTGACTTTACTACTTAAAGCACAGAATGAGGTTGAGGAGGGCTTGTGTGGAGAAGGCTGCACAAGAACATAGGATAACGCAGTGGGGTGAACCCAGGACATGTTTTGGCATCTCCATAGTCCCCCAGGTTTTCTTGTGAAAAGATGACACTCCAAACAGGAGACTAATACAAACCTTTGGTAGAAACCAAACTTGGTGTGCAGGAGGAACAGGTTTGGCAGCAGAACTCTCTGTTGTCTGATGCTCCTCTATGTAGGACGCATCTGATCCAGACCGGTAAACCGCAGGTTGGATTAATCTCGAAGTGGCTGCCTCATTTCACGTGTCCAGTACTGATAGGCGTGAACATTCTTGTCTATTAGGCTGGATATTAGAAAAAAATTTCTTCACTGAAAGAGTGATCAGGCATTGGAACAGGCTGCCCAGGGAAGTGGTGGAATCACCATCCCTGGAGGTGTTCAAGAAACGTGTAGATGTGCTGCTTAGGGACATGGTTTAGTAGGTTAGGTGGTGTTGGATTTGATGATACTTGAGGTCTTTTCCAACCTTGATGATTCTATGATAAAACAGGAATCTGTTAGAAGTTACTCCAAGAATTAGAATCATCAAATGGTTTGGGTTGGAAGGGATGTTAAAGATCATCCAGTTCCAACCCTGATGGTCAGGGACACCTCCCACTAGCCCAGGTTGCTCAAAGCCTCATCCAGCCTGGCCTTGAACACCTCCAGGGATGGGGCATCCACAGCTTCTCTGGGTAACCTGGGCCAGTGCCTCACCACGCTCATCAGTTGATCAAAGATGGTTAGAGGTGGTACTCCAAAACACGAAGGAATGTCTGTCTGGAGTTGATGGGCTCTCTGTTTCAGATGCTGTGCTCTTGTAAACAGTCTTGCTTCATCTTACCTGAATATGGATGAGCTTTTAGTCAGCTCTTGCCCATGCAACGCTGCGGGCATTATTTGACTATTCCTCAAATGTGTTGCTTCAGTGAGTCAACGTGTCTTAGAAGCAAATGGAGGGGTCTGGAGCCGTTGGAATCTTGAGATGCCTATCCTTTTAGCAATAGAGAAAATATTTTAAAAATCTGTATATGTACTTTTGGATTCTCCTGGCATATGTCTCTCCATCTGCACTTGGAGCACACAGATAATGTGGTTAAAAACACACTTGCAGATAACACTGTATAAATTTTCCGCCTCTGCAGCACAAATATCTTTCATTAAGACTTTTAAACAGGGAACAAGCTACCTTTCTGGGGTATGTTTTTGCAGGACTACCTACATAAAAGGCAAGTCTAATCAGTTAAGTCTTGTGTCTCATAGTATAGAGCTGTAAACATTATGTATAGTAGCCCGTACGGTCCAAACCGAAACAAAAATACTTCATTTTGGCACCCTGGGTTTAGATGCTGCAAGCTAGCTTCAAAGCTAAATAGATTGACCTTAAGAGTAGTCCCTCTCTGTTTCAGATTCCACTGCTAAGATTTGAGTTCTGATTCTCTTCTTTCCCTTTCCCAGAAATCATAGAATATAGAATAGTTTGAGTTGGAAGGGACCATGGAGGTCATCTAGTCCAACCCCTTGCAGTGAGCAGGGGCATATTCCACTAGATCAGGTTGCCCAGAGCCCCATCTAACCTGACCTTGTATGTTTCCAGGGACGGGGTATCTCCCACCTTTCTGGGCAATCTAAATGAAAGATGCAAAATACTTAAATGGGGAAAATTGAGGCTGAAGCAGCGTATCTAATATCCTGGTGCCATGAAAAGATGTCCTGGAGTTGGTTTTGTTCTGGAGAACTTAGAAGGACCTACAGAGGCTACTGGGGAAGACTGCAAATTTGCACGTCAAAGAAGTTAAAGATTATCCATGACTCATGTGTCTCCCTCCACCCACATAACTGTGATACGAGTGCTCGATTTCTCCTGTACAACAGAAATCATTGAACCCTTGGGATTATCTCGGCGTTTTCAGATCCCATCCTGAGGTAGGCCTTTGACTTCAGTGTCTACATGGTAGGAAAGCGGCTGTCACGTGGCTGTTATCATCATGTCTCCACTCATTCAACTCAGTTTCTCATGGCCTCTGGGATCTTGCCTAGCAGCAGAATCTTTTTTTAACAAAATGCTGTCTTAGCTCTAGAATACATTTTTTTTCCTTTTGATTTTTCAGTATATTGACAACTTAAACGTAGCACTCAAAGTGCTGACTTGCCATTCTCAACGTGGGATTTATCCTGAAAGGATGAGAGACTTGTGTGCATTCAACCCAAGGACTTGGTGGTGAAACTAAGAATATTTGGAGTAAGTTCTAGTTCAGTGTGTCCATGCTGATTGTTCTACAAATAAGGATCAAATTATTTTTAACCAGAGATTTGAAAGGCTGGAAGTTTTCTAGTAATTTGCTGACTGGGAGTATGGACTGGCATGAAAACTTCATCTATTTGAGCAAAGTTTTTGGCATTTTTGTTCATCCTAGTGTCCTCTTAACAAAGCTCTAGTACATATCTTGACTGTATTGGGAGCATGTGAATTTAAATATCTTTGAGGGCAATATCTCCTAATGGTTTAAATATCTGGCTCTTAACTATTGCTAAGTATCCTTTATTTTCCCATTCCCTAAATGATATTTTAATCTTACAGTTTGCTGAAATATAATTGCCATGCTCTTCTGTGATTAGACTCTTAGAAGAGCTTTGTCCTGGAGCTATGTAAAGGCTGGCTGTCTCCTCGGTTTTTTTGGTTGGTTTTTTGTTGGTTTTGTTGGGTTTTTTTTAAAACACAGCCTTTGTGAGAGGCAAAGGCACAGCTCCCTCCAGGAGATAGAAGGAGACCTTCCCTTCCTTGTTAGCTCTCTAGTATGGACAAAAACTAGCAGCTGTAATGAAGTTATGGACGAGGTAACTTGGTCCATGGCTTTCAAAAGTATATCCAGAGAGTGTTTCATACCATTAAGTATCCCAGCCACATTCTAAAATGAACCCTCTTGCCAGGAAGGCGAGGAATTGGCTGCAGGAAAACAAGATCCGATTAACTACAGTGATCAATCAATTAAAAACTGCACTCCTTGGACTGCAAATCTCTAAGAACATCTGTCCATAGGACTCTTTAAGGCAAGACGTGGCTGTATGAGCTTGTTTTCTGATGTCACCTTTTAACTTAATTGGTGTTAGCTTAGGAAGAACTTACAGCTACATGAAACTTTAGACCTGTTTTGGCTCAAGCAGCGTCCTCATTGAGTGACCTACCCACTTCATCGTCCTGTAATCATATTTTCTTTCTAATACATCCCTAAGAGATGTTTAGACTGGGAATAGAAAGGCTCAAATGTCCAAGAAGGCTCCAAAAACCTGCCAAGGTCTGTGAAAGAACGGAAGTCAGCAAGCAGAAGATAAGAAAGGAATGAGAAATAAATAACTTAAACTCTATCATGTATGTATAGGGAATAAGTAGTCGGGACACTGCGGTGTGTCGGGAAGACAGGACTGGTTGGCGATATAGAAATGTGGGGGAAAACCAGCATAACCGTAGTGTTAATCCAGAGGGACACAAACTAGCAAGAAGAAAAATGGATGTGAAGGAGGGAGAGGATGCTTCAGGCTATGCGTCAAAGTTGAGTGCGGTGAGAGGGACATCGAGGCTTTTTGATAGTGATGAGGAATGAAGTGGAGTGCAAACTCAGGAAACACAGTGAAGCTCGAAGTGGTTGATATGAGGACATGGACAGCACTTCAGTCCCTAAGTGACAGGTTCCTAAATGACACTAAATGATCCTAAATTGTCCTAAATTTAACACATTGCCTTTACCTCTTTAATGCAACTCTGAAATGTCATTTGGGTCTGATGGTGAAAACATGGAACATAAAATATTCCAGGAAAACTTAATTCAGGGAGAATACGGAGAGAGTTAATGTGGTTTTTTTGTTTCTTGGGCTTTTTTGTTTGTTTGTTTTTTTAACCATTCTTGTCCTGGAAAGTTGTGCAATTAGGAATGCCTTCAAGGTAGTTGGTGAGGCAGTACAGAAATACATGAGCTTAAGAATTGCTACCCTGGAGATTTGCCTCTAGGGATAGGATCTGGACTGGACTGGACAAACTATCAAAATGAGAAGGGTGTACAGGGGTGGTATGAGGGGAAAAATTCATGAAAATCAGCATATTCATAAATCATCGAATGGTTTGGCTTGGAAGGGACCTTTCAAGGTCATCTAGTCCAAGCCCCTTGCCAAAAGCAGGGACACCTTCCACTAGATTAGGTTGCTCAGAGCCGCATCCAACCTGACCTTGAATGTTTCCAGGGATGGGGCATCTATCATTTCTCTGGGCAACGTGGTCCAGTGTCTCACCACCCTCATAATAAAAAAATTTCTTCCTTAGATCTAGTCTGAATCTCCCCTCTTTGAGTTTAAAACCATTAACCCTTGTCTTATCACTACAGGCCTTCCTTAAAAAGTCTGACCTCATCTTTCTTTTAAGTACTTTCAATACTTTCAAGAGTTTTGAGTATTGAAAGGTTACAAGAAGGTCTTCCCAGACCCTTCTCTTCTCCAGGCTGCACACCCCCAACTCTCTCAGCCTGTCCTCGCAAGGGAGCTGCTCCAGCCTCGGACTATCTCCGTGGCCTCCTCTGGCCCCACTCCAACAGCTCCGTGTCTGTCCTGTGCTGGGGACCCCATGGCTGGATGCGGTGCTCCAGGTGGGATCTCGCAATACTGCCTTCTGTAGTTGGTGTATGCAACTGAGAGATGGAATGGCTTCACAGAGTAATGTCAAGGGGGAAGTGGTGTGGTACTGTAGTACAAGCTCCAGCTGAAGCCTGGCATGGCTAACCAGATGATTGGAATTAACTGTGATATGGAATAATTTGACTTGTCTGAAGTGCCATTTAAACTGTTTAGCAAATGCTCTTTGCATCTGCTCGTGCAGTCAATCTTATGAAAGATAACATCCTCTTAGGTTGGAAATAATGTGAAGGATGATTGCTTTCTAAGCAAAGACTAAGGTGGTAGAAGACTTCAGGTGAGTGTTAGAAGGTATGTCACGTATGAAGGTATATGTCACGTATGAAGGTGTATGTCACGTATGAAGAACTGTCTGAGCAGGGAGTAGCACAGGTTGACAAATCGATATCGCTGCTAACCTTCTCCTGTGCAGTTGCAATTTTCTACTCAAGGGAGTGGAAATAACATGGCCAACTCTACTCCGTCTCTTGGGGTGAAATGCTCAGGGTTAGTCCTGAGTGTTCATCTCCACTTGGCTGCGTGGCGGGTATTTTGCTGGACGTATCTGTGCTCTTGGCGCTTCTCTTGCTCTTTCATCTGAGCTGCTGTTAATGATACAGTTGGCATTTGAGGATCTTGTAGCTCTTGCTTCATAGAATCAAAAACTCAAAGGGAAAACTTGAGGTTGGGAAGAGGTATCATCATTCATGCTGAAGAGTTGAGAGAGAAATGAACTGTGCATTAACGGAGCAGCCGATCATTTTGAAGCACCGTAAGGTGGTCTGAGGATGCCCCAGAACAGAGGAAGATGTTCCCAATTTTTCTTGATGAATGGAATCTTTCATTGTAGATTAACACTTTGCCTGGAAATGTTTTATTTTTTTTTAATATGGTAGTGAGATTTTTAGAAAGCAACAAACTGATGGTATCCAACCACTACAAAAAAAAATCCAACGCTAGTATTCAGGGGTAAAAATCAGATGCTAGTGGTGGTTCGGGGGTATTATTTTAAAGACCGTGTTAAGCCACACGTGAAATGGTTGAGTCGCCATCCAGGAAGGTATTTAAAAGATGCGTAGATGTAGCACTTAGGAACATGGTATAGTGGTGGACTTGGCAGTCTTAGGTTTACAGTTGGACTCAATGATCTTAAAGGTCTTTTCCAACCTCAATGACTCTGTGGGTCTATTGAACACTTGGAAGTGATGCACTGCACTGTCCAATTTATTGCTTTTTTTTTTTTTCAACATTGACTCGAGTTTGTAAGGATAAACAAGAAGGGGAAAAATCAAGGACTGTAACATGAAGGGAATTATTTGAAAGTTAAATATCTCTGTTGTTTTAGAAAAGTCATCAGACTGAAGTTACAGTAACTGCACCATTGAGAAGGCAAAATTAAGAAAACTTAGACAAAGTAGAGCTTGTTACGAGTTGGGCTCTGTGCTTGGTACCTTGGTTGTAGATCCTGATTGATATCAGTGGGGGAGGAAGATTAAAACAAAGCTCTCCTGGTGTTGCTTGTAGCTGAAGCTATGCTCTACTTTCTTCCTTGAAAGTCTCTTCTCCTGAAGACTAAATGCTGCCTTTCATAGCAGAGCTGTTGAGATCCTTGGAGTATTCTTGGCCAGGAAAGATAATGAAGTCTTAATGGAGCAATCCATTTGATACTGAAGATCAAAAGACACAAAGAACTTGATTTAAAATCCAAGTGTGGCAGGACACAGAAATAGAAATGATAAAGCGCGTGGGATCTCGTCTCCTAGCCATCTTCCAAGCAGTACTTTAGTTTGTTGTGTCAAGAAAGTCTCTCTCTTCCTTAAGCTCAGATCAGCTCTTAAATTGGAGGAAGCAGATCCAGTTTAGCTTCTACCCTTGAATACCCTGTGTTGCAGTATATTTCTATGGACTGCCTTTTCTTCATATTCCTCAAGATACATGAACTACTCATGTCATTAAATGCAAATTCTTCCAACTTGGTCTACCAACTTTTGTGTGATGCACTTACTGCCCTCACTAGCTTAGGTTTGATTATTGTTCATAAATTTTCATCTGTCTGCTAAAACAAAAAGAAGAAAAAGCCTTAAACTGCTTCATAGGGTGAAAATGTTTGGAACAGTTTTTTACATCTGACTCAGGAACTCTTATGTCAGCTGGAGAAGGAGAAAGAAGAGTAATTGAAAATATTCAATACTGCATGAGCCACAGTCCAAGAAAATTTCTAATGCAGCTGTAATGTGATTTGGTTTTTAGAGCTCTCTGTATTGATTTGTCATTTAAAAACTGTCATGCTCTGTGTCCGTTGTACAAAGAGGGAGGAAAAAGAAAATGCTTTATAAATAAATTTCTGAGGACATACAGAGTGCACTTGGAGTAATGGCTGGACCATAGTAGTCGCTTATTGGTGCTCGCATTGTGCTTTGGCTGGTAATGGTGTGTAAATTTTATTTCTATTTAAAGCCACCGTGGGACTTCATGTTTCAAATAGAAAAATGGGCAGGATCTCTTTGGAGACCTTGCTTTAGGATGTATCTCGGTGGATATCTACCTGTCTCCCTACCTCGAATTCCTACCTTGCCCAATTCTCAGGGAACAAGCACATTTTATACTAAACATAAGTCTCATTCTTGCCTATGGTTATGGCAGTTGGTACTAGTGCCATTGATCAGCCTAAATAGCAATGAATTATAACTGTTGTAAGAAAAAAACCTCGATGTTTAAGAAATTTTCTTCCTCTTCTCTGCTCGTCATTTTTATCTACAATTTAGCTCATTTGGCCATGGCTTTGAAGAGCACGGGTCATTGACTTTCAGACTGACGGGCAAGATTCTTCCCAGCTGTGATGTTGCTCTGAGCAATTTGTGTCCAGAAAGGCTGAACTGAGCAGAGCTGGCATGTTGGGTGAAGCGATCACTAGTACCAAGCGCAGTGAAGGTATCAAGCACCCTTGACCTGTGTTCAGTGTGTCTGCCAGTTCCTATTACTCCTTTGAAATTTGTTGCCCAGCCAACTGAAATGGTCTTTTCTCCAGTCTGGAGATGTCATGTTCAGTTGAGGTAGGACTACCGGGGTGTCTGTCTTTGAGCAGGGCTCTACTGCATCCTTGAACTTCATCTGTCAATCTTAGCTTGAACTTGTGATCAAGGACTTGCTTCACCCTTAATGAGGATTCACTTGGTTCTTAGTGAGTTTCTACTCTTTTCAACAAAAGCATTTGTGTTTACAGCATCTCACTTGTGATGCTGTTGATGGTTGGGATTAGTTTTCCTTTCCCACAAAACACTGGACTGTGTTGAAATTTTGAGTCCATACCTGCCATGGGGTAGAGGGCAGAGCCAAAATGTTCAGAGCAGTGGGCTTGTAGAAGACCTGGGAGGTCCAGCTTCTGAAGGCCAAGGCAGCTGATGCCACTTGGCGACTTATTGCCTGACAATTAAGCACTGTTGCTCACCTTGTAAGGATGCACAGAATCATAGAATGGACACCTTCCACTAGCCCAGGTTGCTCAAAGCCTCATCCAGCCTGGCCTTGAACACCTCAAGGGATGGGGCACCCACAGGTTCTCTGGGCTTGAGATGGTAACCAAGCCATCTATCCAGCACCCAATTTAGCACTCAAATTACAGAATCACAGAATCACAGAATGCTAGGGATTGGAAGGGACCTCGAAAGATCATCTAGTCCAATCCCCCTGCCGGAGCAGGAACACCTAGATCAGATCACACAGGAACGCATCCAGGCGGGCTTTGAATGTCTCCAGAGAAGGAGACTCCACCACCTCTCTGGGCAGCCTGTTCCAGTGCTCTGTCACCCTCACTGGAAAGAAGTTTTTTCTCATATTCAAGTGGAACCTCCTATGTTCCAGCTTGAACCCATTGCCCCTTGTCCTATCACTGGATGTCACAGAGAAGAGCCTGGCTCCATCCTCCTGACACTCACCCTTCACATATTTATAAACATTCATTAGGTCACCCCTCAGTCTCCTCTTTTCCAAGCTAAAGAGACCCAGCTCCCTCAGCCTTTCCTCGTAAGGGTTGCTCAGAGCTCTGTCCAATCTGACCTTGAATGTTTCCAGGTATGGGGCATCTACCACCTCTCTGGTCAACCTCGTCCTGTGTTTCCCCACCCTCATGGTAAAATATTTCTTCTTTAGATCTAGTCTGAATCTTCACTCTTTGAGTGTAAAACCATTACCCCTTGTCTTATTGCTCCAGGCCCTCCTAAAATATCTGTCTCCTGGGCACGTAATTTTACCATCAAGTTCTCCTGCTGCCGCCACTTTAGGAGTTGTGTTTAGGGTCTGTCTGCTCAGGCTGTTGATGCTGTTGACACTTCTGCTGCCGGTAGAGATCATGTAACAACATTTACTGCAAACCTAATGCTCAGTTTAACTTTTAGTCCCATTTGTTGTGATCAGCTCTTCTAGGTGTTGACGAACAAGTCGATCAAAGGAGCTGAGGATCTGGTCTGGAAACCCAGGTGGTACAAGGCTTGAATGAAAATACAGCAGAGCAGGAGGGGCTTGCGATTGTGTCATGACTTCAGAGGGGTTTGTTGCTGGATTTTTTTTCCAGGATAGCCTTTTAGATAGAATCATTGGATGGTTTGGGTTAGAAGGGACCTTCAAGGTCATCTGGTTCCAACCCCCCTGCCATGGGCAGGGACACCTTCCACTAGGCCAGGTTGTTCAAAGACTCATCCAGACTGGCCTTGAACACCTCCAGGGATGGGGCATCCACAGCTTCCCTGGAGATCTACAGAGTTATTCATTTTGCCATCCATTGTTGGCTGGCAGCACCTATCTTTTAAATTTTGTTAGGTTTTTTTAAGCAGAACGTTCTTTGATAGCCTCTGCATTAGATCAACTTCCTCTCAACCATCTCAGAACCAAAACTGTGGCCTTTGTGTAGCTGATGCAAGCTGACTACTTCTCAAGCTGTTGGATTGGGTCCAGAGGAGGCCATGAAGACGGTCTGAGGGCTGGAGCACCACCCGTCTGAGGACAGACTGAGACATTTGGGGTTGTTCAGCCTGGAGAAGAGGAGGCTCCAGGGAGACCTTCGAGGACCTTCCAGGACCTTCCAGTGCTGAAAGGGGGCTACAGGAGAGATGGGGAGGCTCTTGATCAGGGGGTGGAGCAATAGGACACTGGGTAATGGTTTTAAGCTGAAAGAGGGTAGATTTAGATGAGATATTAGGAAGAATATTTTTTTTATGGTGAGGGCGGTGAGACACTGGCCCAGGTTGCCCAGAGAAGCTGTGGATGCCCCATCCCTGGAGGGGTTCAAGGCCAGGCTGGATGAGGCTTTGGGCAACCTGGGCTAGTGGGAGGTGTCCCTGCCCATGGCAAGGGGGTTGGAACTCGATGATCTTTAAGCTCCCTTCCACCCCAAACCGTTCGATGATCCTATGATTCTCCAGAGACACTTTCATAAACTTGCTTTACTCACTTGGAGAACATCCAGAGCAAACTTTGGATAGTCCTGATAATTTCTGGTGGTAAATGTTTCTGTTGAACCATGTGAGAGGTGGATGCAAAGAGCACTTTGATATTGTAGAGTTGCAAGCATCGTCTGAAACCTCTCCTGTGCAAGACAGGCAAAGCAAGTTCTGAACCTGACGACGTCTTTTTTTCATGCCTAAATAACAACTCTCATCCCTCAAGCTCCAGAAAACTTTGCGGTAAGATCGCTTATCCTGAAAGGCAGCAAACAGCTTTCCTTCAAGTCGCTAAGTAGTGTCTGGGTGATGATTTGAGTAATTTTCCTGCTGCGGTGTTCTGCTCAAGGGATCTAATCAACAAGCAAATTGCAGGTCTGGCTGATTCTGCAGACCGTGCCTTATCTTCCCGTCTTGCTGTTCAAGTTCAAGGGACCTGCTGGCTTTGGCATTTTAAAGCAAGCTCTCAAACTTTTTTTTTTTTAAATTCTTTTTAGGGTGGTATTACTGGATTAAAGGCTTTACCGTAAGGCATGGGCGCACAATAGCTGCTGGTTTAAGTAGATTCTCTGTCAAAGCTGTGCTGCGGCAGCATGCACACCAGCTTTCTGTCAGCAAAGTGCTGTGGCGTTGTTTCACCACAGGAAGCTTGTTGGGCTCTTTGAATCGCTCCGCTGGTGCGGCAGGTTAAGAGCCTTTCCACTGAGAGTTCCTATGGCTCAGCCACTGCATAGTAACATCCAGCCTGAATCACCGCCGCCGATCATCACGTTAAATATAGCCGTTCCATCCAAATTCCCGTGTCATTCTTAAAAATTCCATTCCATGTCATCCTTTTAACCTGGTTACCTGGTTTTCTGTGGCCTTTCAAAGGGATCCCTTCATTTCCTCTGCCCTATTTTCCTGGCCGTCTCTGTTGCAAGGATCACACAGATAGAAAAGAAAATTTTTTTGCTCTCCCGCAGGGACAAGAAATCTGGTTTACTCACGTAAGGCATCACTCATATAATCAAGCCTTTCTGGTTTTTTGTTCTAGGCACCTATTATTGGAAGAGGATGCTGCTGTGAATTGTTGAGGGCTCTTACAAAGAACTAGGAACGTTTGAATGAAAAGGTAGCAGGATCAGAAGAAGGATTTGGTAGCCTGTGGTCCTTTTTTTCTCACCCTGTTGAGTATGTGGGAGTTGAGACTTGGGTCATTTGTCAGTCCTACGTAATAAAAACAGATCCTAACTGCTCGCAGTCCTTGGCCATGTTATACCAAAATTGCTGTAAGAGGCAACAATTTTCATAGAATCATAGAATGTTTAGGGTTGGAAAGGACCTTAAAGATCATCAAGTTTGTTCCAAAAATAACAGTATAGAAAATTAATCACTTTTGTAACAATACCTTCCCCATTTCTCTAGTCCAGAGCTCCAAATCTTCAAAGATGTGGGTGATGGGTGGGTGTCTGAAACTCTTCCAGTTCAATAACTTCCAGTTTCTCTTTTGTTCTCCACATTGGTGGAGCTTAGTCCTCTGCATCTTTGAGCATTTTCTGGGGGGTGTTAGAGTTTGAGAAAGCCTGGGAAAATGGGGCAGGAATGATTTTTGCCTTAAAGTCAAGTTACTGGCTTTAGGGGAGGGAATGATTCCATTTTAAATGGAGACAGGGCAAGGGAAGTGGGCTCTGTAGTTGGAAGCTGATTGGTGGCTTTGCTGTAGAGTAGCTCAACCTGAGTTGATAAAAGTGTTTTATTTAATGGATCTTCTTTATGAGCAC